>CM046449.1:35454858-35713145 GCA_025506515.1 Flaveria trinervia | reverse complement strand
CCTTGATCATCTCTTTCAACTTTTACAGTTCTCCAGAATTTTTTAATCATTCTTCCATTAATCATGGGTCTTGCACACATAGCATAAACATATTTTGTTCTGAGTAAAAATCTGATAATATCTTCATATCCAGTAGCTTCTCTATTTTCATCATCTAAAAATGCAGCTACATTATGCTTTGGCTCAAATTTTAAATCTGCCATCTGCAAAACATAACAAAAGTATTATGAGAACATTGAATATTGATTAATGAAATGTATTTCTACATATGACTTTTAATTTTGACTTTTTAATTTGACCTTTTTATTTTTACTTTTGAATATTGATTTGAATTAAGATTTCAAATTGTAAAACATTAATCTTTATTCATTTTGAATTTATTATTTAACATTTCAATTTTGATTTAGTTTTAGTTTTTATTTATTTTTGTTCAAAGAATGACTGTCTGTTCATCTTCTTCTTCTTCGACTATGAAAATCGTCTGAGTTCTTCATTAAAAAAAATTTCAATTTAACATCAAAACAATACATCAACCGACTCGCAAATGTGTTCTTATCAGTAATCCATTATCAATATTTGATATGATTGTCATTTTATCACATTAAACTAGGATTATATATGTTCGAACGCCCAAATAGCATTCAACCATCTCTTTCAAATCACTGATTTAATCCAAAATTTATGTATTTGAATCACAAACTTACGTTTATATATCCAAATGCAATGTATACTCAAAGGTTTTGATTGATTTAAGATGAAATAAGGTTGTGTTTATGCTTGACAGACGTAGTTCAAGGGTTTTGGTTGTGAGAATTTTGAAAAGTGAATGAAAAATACGCATAAGTGTTCAATATATATAAGTGAAATTTTAGGCGTATGAGCCCTGTTTGGATGTATGGTCCCTGTTTGGGCGTACGAAAACCTAGAATTCACTTATTTTGTTAAACGTATGAGCACTGTTGTGCCTTTTAAGTCAGACGCATGAGAACTGTTCAGTCGCATAAGCACTGTTTAGGCGCTTTTGCACTGTTCAGTCGCATGGACTTTGTAAAACGTCTAGCACTTGGAAGTTTTGAAACTATGCACACAGATGAGATATCACATACGTCTAACACACTATTTAGACGCATGGGATTATCACAGACGCCCAACCCTTGAAATTTTCAGATGTATTACAACTGTTTAGACGCATGGGAATGAATCAAACGTCCAACACTTGTAATTTTCATCGATGTATTACAACTGTTTAGACGCATGGAAAACGTCCAACACTTGTATAATCCTGAAAATTTCATCATGCTCCTATTGAGGCGCATGTGCACTGTTTAGGTGCATGAGATGAATTTCAAACACTTGTGATTTCCAATTTCTTCACTTTCACATTTTTTACCATTTACATCCTCAAATTTTGAACTTTTTGCATTTTGCACTTTCAATTTATAAAATTTTTATTTTTTAATTTTATTTTGTATTTATTTTTAGTTTCTTTTTAAATTTTTTTAAATTTATTTTTATTTCTTTTTAAATTTCTTTTGTCCCTTCATTTTAGTCTCATCATGACATCAAATATCATCTAATTGTCAACTTAAAAATCATTTTTAGTTTACACAAATACTTTAAACACAAAGCATCATTCTTTCAATTCAACATTTCAAATTTTGATTATGATTATTGAATATTTTTTCAGAACAACTCTTTCATTTATTACTCCCCCTAAACTTTTAAGTTTGAAAAACTTATAAGTTCTTATGAAAGAGAATAAGATCACACATCATATTGAGACATTGCCTTCACACACAAAGACATGCATAAAAAATGAAAATAGAATTAAATTTAATATTTAAACAAAGAATAAATGTCTGCAGAGACATCATATTAATGAAGATCAGCACATTAAAATAAAATGAATGTGGATAGTCATAAACAATGAATAAATCCTGATCAAGTATGTTCCAGGTCAGTGATATCACAGCAAAGGAGATACAAGATCTAAGGACAGACAATGAGTGATTTTGACATAACTATCAACTCACTTACTTTTCAATTCTTGGATTGATTAGTGTTGATTTATATATGACATGATGTAAAACATACAGAGACTAAGAGAATTCAACTATCATTATGAAATGTAAAAAAGAACACATGCTCAACTTATTACCTGAAACATAGATATCACCAGAGTTCATGTTACTTAGTTAATAGAGGATGATCATGGATAACCATTTGATCAGCTCTGACTATTCTTTTGAATAGGTTGTGCATATTGGCATCTTTTTGCATCAAAAAGAGAATCCAGGTCTGTAATGACTTACAACAGAGGATATCTCAGTACTTCAGGTCTATGATGACTCATAACAGAGAAGTGAAAGGATGCTTTGTAACAGATCTCATGACTTCACATAGTTTCAACAGGTGTGACAGATGTATCTTAACAAACATTCATTCTGATAAGCTAAAGCTACTCAGAAGTACTTAGATGAATACACACAAGCATGTATGTTTAGTTTGATCACAAGAATTTACTTTTCAGCATAATAGTCAGATATTAGTTACACATCATATCTGATCATGTCTAGACTTTATGAATGAGTGAAGTATGCAACTAATCTCCCTAATGTACTATTATTTCTCACATATTGCAAAACATAATCCTTTCCAAAAAAATATTATTGTATTTTTGATATAGATTTTTGTATTTGATTTTTCTATGAAAAATATAAAATCACACACACACAAAAATATAAACATGCAATTCACAATGAGAGTATCACTTATTATGATCTTTTGATTTAGGGAGATCACATATGATTTATAAGACCAATTGATTCTACTAAGTACTCAAATTGTCCTGGTAGGAAGGCTTTAGTAAATAGATCTACCAATTGTTTTTCTGTTGCAATTTGAATCAATATGATTAATCCTTTTTCAGAGTTATCTCTAAGAAAATGATATCGAATTTTGATATGTTTTGTTTTTGAGTGTTGAACAGGATTAGCTGTTATGAACATAGCAGCTGTGTTATCAATATAGATTGGTGTTTTAAGAAAGTTGAATCCATAATCTAGTAATTGATTTTGCAACCAAAGAATTTGAGAACATCCTGCTGATGCAGCTATGTACTCAGCTTCTACAGTTGAAACAAAGACATTTGTTTGTTTCTTGCATTGCCATGAGACTAATCTAGGACCAAAAAATTGACACCCACCCGAACTAGATTTTCTATCTTGACACATCCACCATAATCACTATCAGTATATCCATATAGTTCAAAGTTACCCTCGTAAGGATACCAAAGCCCTAAGGCTGGTTTACCTTTGAGATACCTGAATATTCTTTTGACAGCAATTAAGTGAGATTCTTTCGGGTCTGATTGATACCTGGCACATACACAAATAGCATACATAATGTCTGGTCTAGATGCAGTAGAAACATCAAAGAACCAATCATTGATCTGTATAACGTTTGGTCAATAGATTTTCCATTTGGATCAGGTTCAATCTTGGTGTTAACATCTGCTGGAGTTCGTATGGACTGACAGTCTTGCAACTTAAATTTCTTTAAGAGCTTGTCAACAAACTTTTCTTGATTGATGAAAATTCCATCTGCAGTTTGCTTGACTTGAAGTCCAAGAAAGAAGTTAACCTCTCCCATAGAACTCATTTGAAATCGAGATTTCATTATTTCTTCAAATTCATTGCACAATTTTGGAAAGTAGATTATTGTGAAAATTTACAGTAGAATTTACTAAGTGTATCTCAAATTTGTGATCAAAATTATACCATATTATTTGATAATGCTAATAGTTACATTTTTAAGCCAGGTTTTCATGTTCTAGAAGATTGGGTCCTTCTCAAAGCATCAAGAAAAAGAAACACTTATGTTTTTGACATGAATAACACCTCGCTCACAAAACATGAAACATGCCTTCTATCTAACTTATCAGAAGATGTATCTCAATTGTGACACAGAAGGCTTGTCCATTCTAACATGAAGAACATGAACAAATTGGTGAAAAATGACTTAGTCATTGGATTGCCAAAGAAAGAGTTTCATTTCTCAACTAATTGTTCTTCTTGTTATAACAGAAAACAACATAGAGTGTCACATAAATCCAAAATTATCAATACTAATACTACACCACTAAAATTGCTTCACGTGGATCTTTTTGGTCCTACCGATGTGATAAGCGTTGGAAAAAGGCAATATTGTTTGGTGATAGTTAATGATTTCACAAGATTTACATGGGTCTTTTTCTTAAAACAAATGATTGAAACATCAAAAACCTTAATGAACTTTGTGATCAAGATTGAGAATCAACTTGATGCAAAAGTTAAAATTTTTAGGAGTGATAATGGTACTGAATTTGTCAATTTTGAACTGGAATCATTTTGCATGAGCATAAGGTATTGCATGGCAATTCAGTGCACCAAGAACTTCATAACAAAATGGAGTGGCTGAAAAAAGAAACAAAACTCTCATTGAAGCAGCCAACAATGCTAGCAGATTCATAATTGCCCATCACATTTTGGGCTGAGGCAGTGAATACTACATGCAATGTTGAAAATAGAACATTAATTGTCAAAGAACATAACAAAAATCCTTATGAGCTCTTCTTTAAAAGAAAACATACATAGAATATCTTAGAGTTGTTGGGTGTCATGTATATGTTTTAAACATAAAAAAGTCATTAGGAAAATTATGAGAAAAATCATATGATGTTTCTTTGTTGGATATTCTTCAACATCTAAATCTTATAGGATCTATATTCCACATCATAACATTGTGGAAGAAACTCCTAATGTGTCCTTTGATGAATCTATATTCACTTAATTAGTTAAAGGTTCATCATGGTTATTTGACATAGATGATCTGATTGAATCATTTAACAATGATTATTTGAACACTGCAGGATCTGATGAAGTATGTTGTCCATTTTTTCCACCTCATATAATGAAGTCATATTATCTACTGATCCTCCAAGGATACACACGTCCTCAGGTGGAAACACTTCCACAACAACTACCGACACTACATGTGGAAATGATCACTTATCATCGAGAGAAGTTGTTGTCACTCCGACAAAAGAGATAAATGATTCTGGAGAAGTTCCTATACCTCCCACGGAAGATCAAACTGATTCCAGAGAAGTTCCTATAACTCCTACAAAAGAGCAAACTGATTCTGAAGAAGCCCTTACAGCTCCTATTGAAGACAATCATGATGCTACTGACAATCAAGCTACTAAAGATCATTCAACACCACATGTTGAACATTTTTACTACTTGCTAAACTCTCAACCTGCTCTGGATCAGTCTGCACCAATAGATATGACTAGCATAGAATCATTTATTCCAGTTGAATCAACTCCATCAACAGGAATCAATAAGACTCATCCAGTCAACAACATCATTGGAGATCTTACAAAGAGAACTACAAGAAGTCAAAGTGGCACCACCAACTTTCTCTTATTAGTTGTTTTCTTTCACAAGTGGTTCCTTCAAACAACATTTCTGCTTTAAAGGATAATAACTGGATTGAAGCTAGGCAAGAAGAGCTTCAACAATTTAGAAAGCAAAAAGTACGGTCCTTAGTTGATTTACCAAAAGGCTGACATCCATTGGTACAAGGTGGCTATACAAAAACAAACTGGATAATAGAGGTATCATTGTAAGAAATAAAGCAAGGTTATTGCACAAGGATACACACAAGAAGAGGGAATAGACTATAATGAAGTTTTTACACGAGTTGCAAGAATTGAAGCCATAAGAGTGTTCCTAGCTTATGTATCATATAAGAAGTTCACTGTGTATCTGACGGATGTCAAGTGTGCGTTCCTGTATGGGAAAATTGATGAGGAATTTTATGTGTCATAACCCCTTGTTTTGAAGATGCTCATTATCCACTTAGGGTATACAAGCTAGATAAAGCCTTGTATGGTCTTTATGAAGCACCAAGAAAGTGGTATGAAACATTATCATCTTTCTTGCTCAAGCATGACTACAAAAAAGGAACCATTGATCAAACACTCTTTCTCAAAGAAGAATATCAAGATCTCTTAGTTGTTCAAATATATATTGATGACATTATATTTGGATCAACTATTAAGAGATTGTGTGTAAATTTCATAGAGCTGATGAAATATAAATTTCAGATGAGTTTAATGGGTAATTGACTTTCTTTCTTGGTCATTAATTTAATCAAAAGTTAGATGGAATATTCATCAATCAAGAAAAATACATACATTAAATTTTGAAGAAATACAATCTTGCTCATGTATCATCATGCAAAACACTAGCATCAAAAATTGATAAGATTGTACTTGATCCTTCAAGAAAATCTATTGAACAAAAATAATATAGATCAATGATAGGATCATTATGTATCTAACTGCCAATAGACATGACATTATGTTTGCTGTGTGTGTGTGCTAGGTACCAATCTGATCGAAAGGAGTCCCATCTGAACGTTGTGAAAAGGATTTTCAGATATCTCAAAGGAAAACCAAGACATGGTCTTTGGTATCCAAAGGATGGTGACTTTACACTCTACTCATACTCAGACAGTGACTATGGTTGTTGTAACAGTAACAGAAAATCCACAACTGGTGGATGTCAATTTATAGGACCATGACTAGTATCATGGTAGTGCAAGAAACAAACCAATGTCTATGTATCCACAGCTGAGGCTGAGTACATAGCTGCTTTAGCTGGTTGTTCTCAAGTCTTTGGTTGCAAAAACAATTGCTTGACTATGGTTACAACTTCCTTCAAACTTCAATTTACATAGACAATTCTGCTGTTATGTTTATAACTTCTAGTCATGTGCATATAGTAAAACAAAACATATTGAAATAAGATATCATTTTATGAAAGATTGCTCAGAAAAGGGTTTGATTAAGTTACTCAAAGTGGATATAAAAAATCAGCTTGCTCATTTATTCACTAAAGCCTTTGATTCAGTCAGATTTAATTTTCTAATTGAGTCTCTAGGCATGATTAACTTAGATTAATCAATTGAAAAAAAAAACTTGTGTAATGCTGCTTCAGCATAACATATGCTTGGAAATGATAGTACACTATATCTTTGCTTATTCCTAAATTCTTAAATATCATTAAATCTGAGCAAGTTTCTTGATATGTGAGTAGGTTCATCTTGAGTGGAAACTACACTTAGTGCATGCCAAACATAATTCAAAGTGATTGTTTGTGGGAAACTTCATTTTGAGGATACAAAGTAAGTCTTATTCTCATATGATCAAATCAGTCATCTAAGCACACTATACCAACACCTATATAATATCTATCTTTGCAAATCATACACCCTCTTTTTTTGTGTAAACAAAGACTTGGGTGTAATCATCATACTGTATATCAGTTATCAAAGGTTAAAGATCATGATCCACATCATCCCTCTTTTTGTGTAAACGAAGACCTGGGTTAAAGGCACCTTAGTTTTACGTGAGTAAAGACCTGGTGACCTGATGATGATCATATCTAAGCTCTCAAAAATCCTATGTCATCACTGTACATTTATCTAGAGCTTTTATATCAATGCATTAATGACATGTCAAATGCATCTCAAGATAGAACTTATAACTTAAAGTACATACTTATTAAGTGTGAAAAATTGATGATTTGACTTGCAAAGGGAGGAAAAAATCTTCATGAATTGAATGTGAAGCCCATAGCAGTTATTTCCTAATAAATATGAAAACGTGATAAACAACATGCCTAGTTCATACATTAGCTCTTGTATGGATTTATGTGGACAATATACTTGCAATCAGAACTATGTTCAAGTATCAATTCAACAAAATAACTCATTAGGAAATGGCTTAGTATTATAGTATGATCCCATCATATGTGTATATATATCTATGCATCATCATACAGTTAAATACACTCTGATATTCTTCTTAAAAATTTATGACAAATGCATACTGTCATCATTAATCACAAATTTAGGGGGAGTATAATTCATGAAGATAAGTTATCAATCAACAGTTTTGTCTATTTCATTAATAATTTAAAGGAATTGGAAACTGCACACAACTTAGCTCCTGGATACATGAAGTTTTCTTTTAAATTATTTAAGCTTTCTTGTACTCAATTGTCATGAATACAAACTCAACAAGGTCCAATAGCAATAAAGGGTTCTAAGTAGTGGACTAGGACCATACAACAAAATAAGTTTCTCTTCACAAGTGTTATATAAGCATCTGCAGATGCTACAGTGGCGTCTTAAGCATCAACAGAAAATACAGTGTGTGGAAATTTTAAATGTCTATCCGCAGATTGGTAAACTATGGATAAGCAAAGATCAACAAATATAATTTAATTTCATAGTTTGGTACCCTATGAAAATTTAATTTATACTTCATCAGTAGAGGTTGTTAAGACATCCGTAGATGATATGCAGAAGAACTTAGAACAGAAAAATTGTTAAGGGTCCCACTTCATTAAATATATAAAATTAATGTGTCTGAGAAAAGTATAAATGATGTTCTTTGACTTCAAACTCTTATTTTCTTTTTAGTACACTTTTTCAGACCTAGAAAAAAACCACTCAACAAACTTTTCCTCCTTCTATAACATTCAAAAATCACTGAATCAAAACATCAACAAACATATATTTCTACTCTCAAATCGCTGTGTTCAAGGTAAAACATGTTGTATGTTCAATAAGTACAATCTCACCACTATTCGTATGCACATATCAATAATGTGATTCTAACGAATATTCTTTACTCTTATGAACAGATGGATAATAGTTTTGTGAGAGAGCACAACATGTGTGCTTTCTTAAACCATGATGACCCTGTCTCAGAAGGGTGTGAAGACATTATTTGATATCTAAGAAGATCTAGGCTGTTCTATGCCTTATCAACAGAGCCTGTGATTCATCAATCGCACATAAATGATTTTTGTAACTCCGCCTAAATATAAGAAAATGATCAAGTTATTGTGGCTGATGTGAAGAATTAAAGAGTGGGAGTATGAACAAACAATAAGAAGGGTTCTTGGGTTGGGAGATGTAGAAGCTGGTCACCCTAACGTATTCGATAATGAATACATAGAGAAAGTCTTTCTTTTGATGGGGTATGATGGTGACTTTCAGAAGGGAGAAATCAAGAAAGGAAAACTCTGCAAGCCATACAGATTTCTCTGCCATACTTATCTTAAGTGCATCTCAAACAGGAGATCTGGACTTCACAGATTTTCAAGGCATATCTCTTCAGGCATTATTGGTGTCTTTGAGGGAAGAACCTACAATTACTCAAAGTACATCTTCAACTACTTATGTGATCAAATCAAAGTACCAAAGGCTGACAAGATGTATTTGTTTCCAAGGTTTCTACAACTGATCATCCATGCTGATCTGCCTGGGACTGCTATAGATGGCGATGTGTTTGTTCAAGCACACCTAGGTATCTGTTCTCAATAAAAAATCCGGGAACTGTGAAGGAGAGACATGCCTATGTTTGCTCATTTGATAGATTCTAATGCAAATATTCCCCAGAGCTTATTGGGAAGATCAACGGGAGAACTCTTCAACCAATTCTATTCAAGCCACACACTCACAAATTCTATCACCCATTCAGCAACAACATCAATCTCCACAACCCCTTCTCCTACAAGTCAAAATACTCAACCCATCTCACCCACTCACTCTGTTAACTCTCGACAATCTCCCTCAGCCAGTCAAAACACTATCTCTAAAGCTAGTACTGTTCAAATTATCACTATCCAAGACTGAATCTCCTGTCCATTCAAATGATACTGAACTAGTTTCTCCAGTCATTATCAATCAACAGCAAAAATAACCACAACATGATGAGCATGATGAATCAAAAGATAAATGCTCCAGTTCAGCAAGTGTGGCTCATACTGAATATCATAAAGATGAAATTGCTGATCAACAAGAAGAAGAAGATAAGTATGAGGAAGTGATTGCCTATGATGAAGATGACATCAGTTTTGAGGACATCCTAGTAAGTAAAAGCTATCTGGTGACTGAATACAACAAGGTTGTGATAAAGTCTAATTGCAAAAATAAAAGAATTCAAGGGCTGAAAGGGATTGTAGAAGAAAAGGATATTCAACTAATGCAACAAAAAGCAATCTCATAAGATTAAGCGAAGATGCTCAATGCAACAATGAAGTCATTGATGCTCTATTGAATCTTGTTGAAGAACAAAATGAATCTATTGTTAATCAAAAGGATGAAATAGAAAACTTGTGTTGGAGAGCAACCAAGCTAACGAGACTATTGAAGAACAGCATGTTGAGATAAAAAGAAGAATGAAGAGGTAGAGGAGTTGAAGATGAATATAAGTGCCCTGGAATCTAAGTCTGTCTCTACATTAGTACAACCAAGAACCTGCAACATCCTCTAAGCAACTCATTCTATATTCAAGGAAGAGAAAGTACTTAGACTCTACAACGAAACAGGTAATCGATGTTGATGATTCTCCTAAAAGATCAAGGCATACATCTTGAGAGCACACCGCTTCCGTGAATGCTTCAACATCAAAGCCAGTTACTGGGGATAAAGCTGAGAGTGATGCTGAATGGAAAGAGCTGACTAAAGATGATTCTAACAAAGAACAAGAAGACTCAAAGACTGATGATCTTTTAACAACAAAAGACATTATGGAAGAAAGGCCAGAGTCATCCATGTTTAACCCTAATCAATCATGGGTTCCCATTTGACATGGTTGAAAAGATGAACTTGACTAAGATGAAAGATATGCTGAAAGAGTTTGAGTTTGCTAGATTCATAATTCAAATTTATGACTATGAAGCATTCACTACTTTCAAGCCATTCAGTAATCAATTAAGATCTAGGTCATTGTGATACAACAAAGCATTGCAAATACAATATGATATGTTGGTTACAGGGCCATAACTATAAGGCTCTTGATCTTAAACGAAGAAGTGTTGTTGAGCTGAGAAGAATGATGGAACATGTAATGTGTGTTGAACTTGATACTGGAGTCAGATTCAGAACTGAAGCTCCAAATCTTGGTCATTACAACAAATCTCTAGCTAAACTAGTAACAGTTGAAAGCACAGCTCAACACAAAGAAAAGGACAAACTTATCAGAGAACCAAGAGCTGTCATGCCTGGCAAAGTGTGGCCATTGGGGACAATAGTCAAGGAAATCACAGAGAAGAAGTATACATTGATAGAATTCTTTGACCACATCACAAGTCCAACCTTTATGGAAGACAACAGAATCATGGCATGGAAGTATGATCAAGAATGGGACTGTGCTATCATCAACAGAACATCTAGGAGGCTTCAATACTTCCAAGATATAGCATCACTACTTTGCCTACCTGAATGTGATCTCAAAGATCTGCAAAGCTTGATTATTTCTAACTAGCATACTCACCCAACAGGAAAAGACTTCTCTGTGTTAGTGGGAAAGCTAAAAACAATATTCAGAGATGATGTGCTTAAGGAAGCCAAGAGAGAGGATGATAAGCACAAAAGAAGGTTACAAAGAATGAAAAGAACAAAATCTAACTACTCTACAATGGTGGATGATGAGTTCTTCAAAAGGGTTGGATGTCAAAGCAATAAGTCAGCTAATGTTAAAAGCATAGATGGGAATCAATATACATATTCCATAACAGAATGGGGATATATTAAGAAGACCAAAGAATTAGTGCTGCTAAGGATGCAGAAGCAAAGAAAGCTGAAAGAATCCGAATTTTTGACCTTCTAGAAATCAAACTGCTCCACCCTAGCTATACTTCATACCTTCATGACAAATTCTTTCCAAATCTGTTGGACCAAAAGAACCAATGAGCCAAGATCAGAAAACCTCTAAGTCCCACACGGTATCACAACAACTGCTGAAAGCCTCATCAGTAGTTTGACAAGTACTGAAGACTTCAACAGCTGAAGATCAAGTGCTGAAGACCTTAACAGCTGAAGAACCAAAGTGCTGAAGTACAACAGCTGAAGAACACAAGTGCTGAAGCTGAAAGACCAAAGTACTGAAGTACAACAGCTGAAGAGTTCACAAGTACTGAAGATCAACAACTGATGTACAAAGTCTGAAGACAAAGACTGAAGACATCAGCTGATGATATCTACTGAAGTCATCAGCTGATGAAACGCCTGAAGGTCAAAGTCTGAAGACCAAGTACTGAAGCCTCAGTAGTTTGTCACAACTGCTGAAGAGTACTTCTTCAGTAGTTGTGATATCAGTAGTTTTATGTTTATGTTCAGTAGTTTTGTAAAACGACTGAAGAGCTTGTTCTTCAGTCGTTGTAGTTTCAGTAGTTTTATATTTGTACTTAACCTGCTGATATGTTCTCAGTAGTTGTGAACATTTCAGTAGTTTGTTAAGATTTAGTTATTTCTGTATTGGATCTGCCAGTTGTCACTTTCCGTGATAACAGCAGTGACTGTTGCACTCTATATAAGGAGTGACAACCCATTGAATTATAGAGCGATATGAGCAATTGAATGGAATGTTTGATTTTGATTAGAAATATCCTCCATCTATAAACATTCCTAGAAATCAGAAATTCATATTCTCTCCCTATAACCGTATGCGATCTTAACGCTTACATATATTGTTTTTGCTACAATTTGTCTAATTCGTTTGTGTATTCCGCTGCTTTACATTCTGATAAACATCAACTTGTGATCACTGATCCTGTCAAATGGTATCAGAGCTGGTTAATCATTGATCGATCTAATAATTGATCATTGAAACTGCTATTCTAGATCCAAGTTTGATTGAATTAGCTTTTGTTTTTGCAAGAAACGGTTATAGAGATTGATTTTCTGTATTTCTGCTCATTCATCCTGAGATCTTATTCTTGGTTCTCATTGAGTTTGTTGTGGTTTGTCTAAAACTTTTTAAAACTTGAACTAAACTGTTTTTGAACTAAAAATGACCACTCCCTCCAATGATCCTCACAATACTGGTTCCTCAACCAAGCCTCCTATGCTGGTTAGGAATGAGTATCATATGGCAAAGACGTATGCTCCATCACCTGTCTGTTAACAGCGCAGGGTGTTGGACATCAGTGGTACATGGTCCACACAAGCCTATGGTGAATAACCCGGAAACCAATCAAATGGTTCCGAAGAGGAGGGAGCAATATTCAGATGAGGATAAAAAGTTGCTTGAGATTGATGCAAAAGCCCATGGAATTCTGGCATGGCTTTGCCCAATGAAATCTATTCTGGGCTAATGCATCATGAAACTGCCCATGACCTCTGGATTGCTTTGAAAGAACAATTTGGAGGAACAGATGAGGTCTTGGCAAATAATAGAGAAATTCTTGCCCAACAATATGAGACATTCTCTCATAGAAAGGGTGAGACACTGACTCAACAATATGAGCGGTTTTCTTGTTTGATCTCTGAACTAAAAATGGTCAAACTTGAATACACCAATATTCAGATGAATAACAGATTTCTCAGATCACTGCCTGAGAGATGGGACACATATACTATTGTCCTACGCTCCAGTGCAAGTTTGGACAAACTATCTCTCACCCAACTCCATGGGAAATTGCTCACTTTTGAGAGAGAGATAGAACAGAAGAAAAGCTGTCTTCATCTGGAAAGCTCACTGAAGACTTTATTCAAGGCAACACTGCCTTGGTGGGTCATGAGTCAGAATATGCTTCATCTGAATGCCATATGATGAGCATATTAATTTCTCTTCGAGCACTTCTAATTCTGCATTTGTAAGTGTTGATGGTCAGTTCACTGGAGGTAATAATGACAATTATGTTTCATCATGGATGATCTCAAGGGGATTGCAGATGATGATTTAGAAGAGATGGATTTTTGAGCCAAATGGCCTTGATAAATATCAGATCTCAGAAGTTCTACAAAAGAACTGGAAGAAATTCCCAGGACTCTCTGGCAAAACCAAAGTTGGTTTTGACAAGAGCAAGTTGAGGTGTCACAAATGCCAACGGCTTGGACACTTTGCAAGAGAGTGTAGATCAACTGGATCAAACTCTACTGCACCCTTTGTGACTTTTCCTGGCAACAGTCAACAAAACAGAGGGCAACATCCTGTCACATCTAGTCATCATCCTCAACAACAATCTCCGGCATATTTTGTTTCTCAGGGTCAAATGCCATATCAGTACCCTTGTTATTACATGCCACAGTCAAACCAAGTTCAAGTTCCTATGACACCACAACCTCATGCATTACCAGAACCTCAGCCTTCCCCATCCTCAACAACCTTCATCTCAACAACACAGCTTCTTCACCCCAGGAGTTGTTGACTGGAGCAGTTTACCAGATGACTTGTCTGGTCATGATCAACTGTTCTCAGGTGCTGGTCAACATGGTGGTGACCCTTTGGGAATCTAGCTCTTATGGCTTTGGAGTCTGCTGATACTTCATCTTCCAATGCCTCTACACCTCAGGTATCACATGTATCCTCTGAGGCAAAAGCCAAATTATGTTCTGAACAATGCATAGCAGCATTTGCTTCCATTAGAGAAGCAAATGTAGCTTTAATTAATAAGAACATTGAGCTAGAACAAGTAATTTCCAAAACAAAGCTGAGTTTGAGTTTGTGCTCAAAGATAAAATGATGAGGTTTATAAACTGAATTGCAAAATAATTGATGATAAGGCTAGAGAAGATGTACTTTTAGAGAAGTACAAAGATCTCAAAGAAACCCTTGCAGTTACCCAGGTCGAGTGTGATAGATGGGTACAATCATGCAAAGGTTTTGAAATGCTTCTTAGTAAGCAATCTGCTTCAAATGTGAAGTTTGGAATTGGTTACAATCACACTGCTCCACCTACAGATTTTACCCCAAGAGCAGAGTAGAATTTGATGGTGAGAGTGATAACCAATCCATCAAGTCATGTGATCTACCTTCTGATACAGCACAATCAGAAGTAGCAGTCAGTATCAAGTCCTCTTTGAACCTATCAGCTGATATTGATGGTCCAAATGCTGACATTCACATGATCAATAAGTTGATCAACTCAGGAGTTAACTCTGAAAGTCCTGAAAGGACTGGAGAGCAGGATTCAATTCCTGAAGTTCAAACTTCAACTGCTGTCAGTACTGAAGAGAAGAAAACTGGCAGTAGAAAGAGTTTGAAGACTACTAAAGATGCTGTCAAGAAAGCAACCAATGCTTCCAAAGCATTGAAGAACAAGTCTTTTGTTGCTTCACCATCTTTAGTTGATGATCAACCTAAGATGAAGAAGAAACCATGTGAAGTATGTGGTTTGTTCAATCATCTTACTGATGATTGTTGGTACAAAAGAGGTTCCAAACTCAAACAAAAGGAAGAAATTAATGAGAAAATGGTAAAAATGAAAAATGAGTTTGAGACCACATTTGTATCAGCAACATCAAATCATGTAACCCTTAAGTCCTTAAAGCAATTTAAAAGGAAGGAGTTAAACAGGTGACAGCTGAGGGTGCTCAAAAGAAGAAGGTGCAACATAGGACCTTATCTAACTCCACTAGCAATGTGTCTGATGAGCTGAAAGCTTTATCACAAAATCAGACACAGCTGGTGATGATGGTACAACATCTGTTGGGTAGAGTTAACCAACTAGATTCTCCTATGTTGAAACCACAGAAAAGGAGGTCTAAGCCAAAGGACTCCTCTTCTGCACCATCTTCTTTTCCTCTCAGGCTGTTGTTACAAATAAACATGCTAGTTTACCATCTATTGATGAGACCAGGCCAAAACCAAAAAGGTTTGGGTCTCTAAAACTAACTGATTGTTTATTTTTGCAGGGTTCTTCAACATGCCAAAATAGCATCTGGTATGTAGACAGTGGGGGATCCATGCACATGACTGGGACATCTCTCTTCTTCATGACTACTCTCAAGGAAAGAAGGGATTTGTTTCTTTTGCAATGATGCTAGGGGTTACATCATCGGTAAGGGCTTTGTCTCCAATGGAGAAATCAAATTTGATGATGTTAATCATGTGGAAAATCTCAAGTACAACCTCTTGAGTGTCAGTCAAATGTGTGATAAGGCCATGTTGCCCTTTTCACAAGTCAAAACTGTAGGATTCTGTCATCCAAAGTTTGCCCTTGATTGACAAGGTGTTGGATGATCACACTCTCCTGAAAGCCAACAGGACAGGAAGAGTGTATGCCTTAGATCTCTCTAAGAAGATAGATCTCAAAGGTAATCCTTGCCTATTTTCCAAAGCCTCTTCTCAAGAATCTAAACTGTGGCACAGGAGGCTTGGTCATGTTAATCTTAAAAACATGAATCAGCTTAGCCACAAGAGTTTAGTCAGAGGCTTACCAATAAAGGAGTTCCACTGTGATGAAACTTGCACTGCTTGTTTAAAAGGAAAACAGCACAAGGTCTCATTTCCTCCTATTGAAGTGTCCAAGTCCACTGCCTGCTTGCAATTACTGCATATGGATCTATTTGGTCCTGTGAGAGTAATGAGCATGGCAAAGAAAGATACTGTCTGGTAATTGTGGATGATTACTCCAGATTTGTATGGACTTTCTTTCTACACTCAAAGGATGAGGCTGCTCAGAAGATTATCCACTTTGTGCTGTACATTGAGAAGCAGTATTCCCTTCCTGTCAAGTGTATCAGGAGTGATAATGGAACTGAGTTCAGAAATCATACACTTGATGACTTCTATCTCTCAAAGGGAATCAAAAGGCAGTTCAGCATTCCAAGGACTCCGGAACAAAATGGAGTAGTGGAGAGAAAGAACAGGACCCTCATTGAAGCTGCAAGGTCCATGCTGGCTGACTCAGGTTTGCCATTGACCTTTTGGCCGAAGCTGTCAACACAGCTTGCTATGTGCAAATAGAGTTTTAGTAAATCAGAGGTTGATGAAGACTCCATATGAAGTTCTCCATCATTTGGCTCCACTGATTTCATTTTTCAAAGCATTTGGGTGTCCCTGTTTTATTCTCAACACAAAGGATCAACTCCACAAATTTGATCCTAAGGTGGATGCAGGATACTTTGTTGGTTATTCATCTACTTGCAAAGCATACAGAGTCTTCAACTGCAGAACAAAGATGGTTGAAGAAACTCTACATGTTAAGTTTAATGAATCTCCAAAGGACAAGATTCCACAAAGTCCTGTGGATTATTTGATCTGGACATACTGCAATATGTTCCTTATCAAACTCCTGCTGTTGCTCCTATCAACAGTTCACCACCTGGTGGTACTGCTGATGATGATGATGATTGCAGTACTCACCTCTTCAGGTTTAGTGATCAGCTGCCTGAGTCAACTAGACCTGATGTTCCTGTAGCGCCAGTAGCACCATCCACAACAAATGCTGATGAGATTTCTTCGAATTCAACTTCCTTTGAATTACCATCCACTGATTGTTTCAAGGAAATGATTCACCATCACCATCTGTTGCTGCTGAACCGGCTACAACACTTGCACAGATCTCATTGTGTATCAAGATCTGAAGAATCACCCCATGTCTCAAATCATTGGTGATATCACTGCTGGAGTATCAACAAGAAGGCAATTGTCAAACTTCTGCTTCTATGCTCTCTTCATCAGTCAGCAAGAGCCAAAGAATTATCACATTGCTTTAAAGGACAATGGATGGGTTGATGCCATGCAGCTTGAGCTTCTTCAGTTCAAGAAACAGCAAGTGTGGGAACTGGTTCCTCTACCTCCAGGTAAGTGTGCAATAGGCACTAAATGGTGTTTAGAACAAAACTGATGAAAATGGGCTTATTGTTAAGAACAAGGCCAGACTGGTTGTTCAGGGGTTTGCACAAGAAGAAGGTATTGATTATGATGAAACCTTTGCCCCTGTAGCCAGACTGGAAGCAATTCGATTGTTTTTAGCTTATGCTGCTTATCAAAAACTTAAAGTTTTTCAAATGGATGTCCAAAGTGCATTTTTGTATGGAAAAGTTAAAGAAGAGGTTTATGTCTGTCAACCTCCAGGCTTTGAGGACAACAAACATCCTAATTGGGTGTATAGCTTGATAAAGCTCTTTATGGGTTAAACAAGCTCCCAGAGCCTGGTATGAGACATTATCAAACTTTCTTCTGGAAAACAATTTCACTAGAGGCTCCATAGACAAGACTTTAATTATTAAGAAAGCTGGGCAGCATAATCTACTTGTTCAAATTTATGTAGATGATATCATTTTTGCATCCTCTGATCCAAAGTTGTGTGATGCCTTTACAAAGTTGATGCAACAGAAGTTTGAAATGAGTGCCATGGGAGAATTACAGTTCTTTCTGGGGTTGCAAATCAAACAAAAGGATGATGGAATTTTTATTCATCAATCCAAATATACAAAAGATCTTTGCAAAAGTTTGATTTACAAAACTGTAAGCCCTGTTCTACTCCCATGAGCAGCACCACACAACTGGATTCAGATCAGAAAGGTAAAGTGGTTGATGAAACACTTTACAGATGTATGATTGGGTCCTTGATGTATTAACAGCTTCTAGACCAGATATTATGTTTGCTACATGTGTTTGTGCTAGATTTCAGGCTGCACCTAAAGAGTCTCATCTGATTGCAGTCAAGAGGATCTTTAGATATCTGCAAGGCACTCCATCTCTAGGTTTATGGTATTCTACCAACCATTCTGGTAAATTAGTTGCTTTTTCTGACAGTGACTATGCAGGGTGTAAGTTGACCAGGAAATCAACTTCTGGTGGATGCCAATTCCTAGGCAACTGCTTAATTTCTTGGCAGAGCAAGAAACAGACCTCAGTTGCTACATCCACTGCGGAAGCTGAGTACATTGCTGCTGCAAGCTGTACATCTCAGGTACTCTGGCTTCAAAACCAACTTTTGGATTATGGCATTACAGAGACTAAGACTCCATTGTTAATGGATAGTGCTTCAGCTCTTTGCATTGTCAAAAATCCAGTCCAGCACTCTAGGACCAAACATATAGAGATCAGACATCATTTTATAAGAGATTGTAGTAAAAATGTCTGCAAGCTCATCAGCACTAGGCACAAACTTAGGATCAATCAGACCTTTTTCAAAATCCCCTATCTCTCATCACCCCACAGCTAACTGAATTGGTGATCAAAACTATTGATGAGAGACTTTCTTCTGTCTTACAACCCATGGTGGAGAATGTTCTGAGCAAACAACTTTCTGCTACTCAATTCCCTGCAACCAATGCACCAAAAAGGGGGAGAGTTCAGCAGTGAAAGGTAAAAGAAAGAGGAAAGAGAAGGAGAAAGAAACAGAAGAGACAGTAGTGGAAACTGAGGAGTTGGTTGAGGAGACTGAGAAAGAGAAGGAAAAAGAGAAGGAGGAGGCTACCATGGAGAAAGTGACTGAAAGTTCAAAAGACTTTCATGTCACATACAAGAAAAAGAAGAAGGATGAAAAAGAGAAAGCCTTGGAGCTGATGGTGAAAGAGGCTGATGCCGAACACAGCAGATCAATGGATAACATCATTGATCAGTTGTTTAGGCAAGGCCATGACACTGAAAAACTTGATTCTGAGATCAGAAGACTAGAGATTGAAGAAATCCAATCAAGATGGTCAAGTTATGATGTGTCAGAAAGAGAAGGCTGGAGATCATGATCAGATTTATAGCAAAACATCTTGGAAGATCATTGATCGAGATCAAAGCTTGGTCCAGGGACAGTATCTTGGCAATAACCACCAAGATCTGTTCGTCTGAAGAATATACAAAAGGTTTAATTGTTGAAGTTTTAATGAAGCTGGTGCTGGGAGCAGGACTGAACTAGCCAAACAGTCAAAAGCCAAACTCACATCCAAAATGCTAGAACAGCCTGTCAACATTCCCACATCAAAACTACCAAAACCACAACCCACAAAACCAATTCCCTCACCCTCTAAACCAACAGCCGATGATGCACCCAAGAAGAAGAAGAGAAGGGTGTTGAGGCTAGAAGAAGTAAGAAGAGGATGAAGATGATAGTCTGCCACTCTCTGCTGTTCTGAAGCTACCAAAGCCCCAGAGTCAATCCATGATCACACCGACTCTCAAAGGGAAATGGTCAGAGTCAAAATAGAAGAAGAAGAACAGCAGAAACAGCACGATGAGCAACTGTTGAAGATGGTTGACAAGGAATTTCCTCAGTCATCATCTATTCAAGCCATGAAAGGGCATGCTCAAAGGATGTACACTCTCAGACACACCTTTCAGTATCAGAGGAGAGAGTGAGAGTATGGCCAGACCCCAGGGTGAGTTCTAGAATCCATAAAAGAACTCCCACACAGATACAACGGCCAAGTACGAAAAACCATAGAATCTACCATCATGCTGGCCGTTGTAGTCTCACCCTGGGAAATCATTGATGAATTCAAGAAAGCTCACCAAGCAAAGAAGACACCTCAAGCCTTACTAGAAAACAAGATGATTAAGAAGGGGTTGTTATACAAAAAGCTTGAAGACATCCAAAAGAATGAGCTCCAGTTACTCCTTGAAGGCAACCATCCGGATGAATTTGTATACAGGGAGGTAACTACGGTGGAGCTGAAGAATGGCAGACCATGAAGTACTTATCAGAGTACTATGGTCCAGAGTTCTTCTTCGAAGGAGGAGCTGAAGAACTCTCTCAAGAGGAACAAATTGTTCTCCTTGAGGCCTATGTCCGTGAGTCATACAGACTCATTATGGGGAAGTGAATCTCATGAATGGGATAACAACTCTGTGTCCAGTTCCCCAAAACAGAGTTCCCATTCATACTCTGCCAAACAAATTTGAGGTTCTCCCAGGCCGGAGCGTACATGGGTCATCTTCTCTACTGATCAAAGGAAAAAAAGACCAACATTTTTGCCATCAATAAGTGGGAGTATAAATAAGTTAGAGGTTTGGCTGCATTGGTTCAGGGGGAGTTTGTTGGACCAAAAGAACCAATGAGCCAAGATCAGAAAACCTCTAAGTCCCACACGGTATCACAACAACTGCTGAAAGCCTCATCAGTAGTTTGACAAGTACTGAAGACTTCAACAGCTGAAGATCAAGTGCTGAAGACCTTAACAGCTGAAGAACCAAAGTGCTGAAGTACAACAGCTGAAGAACACAAGTGCTGAAGCTGAAAGACCAAAGTACTGAAGTACAACAGCTGAAGAGTTCACAAGTACTGAAGATCAACAACTGATGTACAAAGTCTGAAGACAAAGACTGAAGACATCAGCTGATGATATCTACTGAAGTCATCAGCTGATGAAACGCCTGAAGGTCAAAGTCTGAAGACCAAGTACTGAAGCCTCAGTAGTTTGTCACAACTGCTGAAGAGTACTTCTTCAGTAGTTGTTATATCAGTAGTTTTATGTTTTATGTTTCAGTAGTTTTGTATTTTGTACTTAACCTGCTGATATGTTCTCAGTAGTTGTGAACATTTCAGTAGTTTGTTAAGATTTAGTTATTTCTATTTCTGTATGGATCTGCCAGTTGTCACTTTCCGTGATAACAGCAGTGACTGTTGCACTCTATATAAGGAGTGACAACCCATTGTAATTATAGAGCGATATGAGCAATTGAATGGAATGTTTGATTGAATTGATTAGAAATATCCTCCATCTATAACATTCCTAGAAATCAGAAATTCATATTCTCTCCCTATAACCGTATGCGATCTTAACGCTTACATATATTGTTTGCTTGCTACAATTTGTCTAATTCGTTTGTGTATTCCGCTGCTTTACATTCTGATAAACATCAAACTTGTGATCACTGATCCTGTCAAAATCTAACCAATGAAAGGGCTGAGAATGACTTATGTATATATGTGCACAGGATTCAAGTTTGCTTCGGAAGAACAAGATTCCTACGGAAGAACATTTTCTTCGGAAAAACAATCAACTACAGAAGACAATACTCCTGCGGAGTCCAAACACTTGTATTCAAGTCAATTATGAGAATCCCATGAAATTGGAAGATTCCTTAAATGAAACAATTCAAATCCCAAGAGATCTGGTGTTTTCTTAACAGAAACGTCATTGTCTATATATATGGATCCTAGGTTTCGAATCAAACAACGACAATCGCAATACGACGATTCCACAACAAAAAACAACACACAACCAAACCCTAGCAGCCGTCACATCATTCAACATAATATTTAATATCATTCATTAGTTATTTTTAATCATTAACATGTTTTAATGATACAGTTAATTAAAACAGATCCTAGTTGTGTTTCATCAATCATGTTCTTGAATTTATCGACATTGGAAAATTTAATACGAACAATTAAACCAAGCCACCGTTGATTCCGGGAATGTTGACTTGACATCAACTAATGCTGATAATTCTTGATTGCGATCCTTGGATTCACAAAGATTGTATCCAAGTTCATTGACAAAGTTTACCATCTCAATGCTAAGCTTACCATTTGTGACCTTGCCCCTTCTATGTAACACCCTGAAATTCTACTTAAACAAAAGGAAAATAAAAGTAAGTGGAAAGAATGGAAATTGTGCACAAATGGAGGGGGATAAAGTGTACAAAGTACAAATCTTATTATTTTAAGATTTTAAAGGGCATGGTCGCCTATATCAAAGTAGAAAGCTGTTGGATCTCGGAAGAAGAAGAGAGACAGAGACGGTTCTAGAGAGAGAAAGAGCAAGAAGAAGCTGAAAAAGGTAAGTCTTCTCTTCTATGAGCTCGGTTTAAGCTGGGTTTCGAGATCTTGACCGAAGTTTTGGTTGTTTAGTGTTTGTTTTCGGGATTCAAGAGCTGAATTGAAGGTGTGACTCGAACGGGAAGAGTGCTGCTCAAAAGCTGCTAAAGGTGAGTTTCTAGAACCCCTCTTTTACGGATTTTCAACTGATTTAGGGCTATTATGCATACTAAGTAACCGTTTTTAAAGAAACTGTGGACTTCCAGTTTTATGTCCGAATGTTGTACGTATGTATGTTTTAGAGTGGGCTTATGGGTTAGAGATGATGTTTCGCATGCTTAGATGGCCTTAGTATGTTAGATCTATGTTTGGGTATGCTTAGAATGATTATCGGGTGAAATTCGTAGCATAGAAAAGATTTTAGAATGTCTGATGAACATGAACAGTGGTTCATGCGCCCAAATAGTTGTCAATGCGCCCAGCATGTTGGACCATGCGTCTAAGTATTGGCCATGCGCCCAAGTGGCCATGCGCCTAAATAGTGCCCATGCGCCAAAGTGAAAAAAAGGCTAAGTGTGGACCATGCGCTTAAATAGTGCCCATGCATCCCAGAGATTGAAATGGCTAAGTGTTGGCCATGCGCCTAAGCAGTGCCCATGCGCCTAAGCAGTGCCCATGCGCCCAAGTGAAATGTAAAGTGTTGATGCGCCTGAACAGGGCAAAAACGCCCAAGCATTGCCCATGCGCCCAGACTGTTTTACACTTAGAATTTTTATGCCCATGCGCCTGGAAGGACCCATGCGCCTGGAAGGACCCATGCACCCACTTTGGACTTGAGGTTTTCTAAGTGGTTTTTAAGGGTATAATAGGAAGATAGGCCTGGTTAAGATGTGATGGCTTATGTTTGATGGGTGTTATGTATGTATGAGTTGCCTATATGGTGATGATGTATGTTTATGTTTATGTGTATGTTCCTTATTATGTACGTATGTCTTCCCTTGGCTTTGCATTGAACGTTAATGAATGTAATCAAAGTATCATGTAACGTAAAGTGAAAGATAAAGAAAAGAGGAACGTAATGAATGAATGCATGCATGAATTAATGAATGAATGAATGAACGAATGAAAGGCTTGCAAACATATGTATGAGGTGAGCGACTCTGTGACACAACAGACTCGAAAGAGGTCCTTGTCGCGTATCTCGGTACCGTGTCAGTCTTCGGACATTAGTCGAGGGTTTGTGAGTAGGCCCCGGCACAGTATCAGTCTTCGGACTTGAGTCAGGGGTATTGCATGAGACATGATGCACATTGCGTACTCCGGTACTGTGTCAGTCTTCGGACATGAGTCGGGGGTTTGTGAGTAGGCCCCGACACAATATCAGTCTTCGGACATGAGTCGGGAGTATTGCATATCATGAAAGTGACGGATGATGAGATCCGTGTCGCGTATCGTGGTACTGTGTCAGTCTTCGGATATGAGTCGGGGGTTCTGTGTCAGGCCCCAGCACAGTATCAGTCTTCGGACATGAGTCGGGGATATTGCATGAGACGAGATAATGAGGTGAACGACTTTGTGTTGCAACAGACTCGGATGAGGTCCAATCCTTGTGATTGACCACACGTATGGGATCCTTGCCGCTTGCCCCAGGTACTGGAGTCAGCTTCGTGCATACTGTTCGAGGTCTATGAAAGACCTCAGGCCCAGTAACCAGCTTCGTGCACAATGTTCGGGGTATAGCCTATGGCATTGATCCGAAATAAAACGAAAAGATGAACGGTGAATGTACTTGCCTTAGGTACTGGAGTCAGCTTCGTGCACAATGTTCGGGGTTTATGATAGACCTCAGGCCCAGTGACCAGCTTCGTGCACAATGTTCGGGGTAATGTACATGTCATCAGATGTAACGAATGAACGAACAAGTTAATGAACATAACGATGGAAGATAATAATGATATTATCTGTATGTACGTATGATGCGTGATCACAAATGATGTAAAGTATAGTATGTTTTGAAAGAATAGTTTTAACGAAGGTAAAGTATTTTATTATTAAAACTTGAACTCACTCAACATCGCTAACTTTTGTATGCATGATAGTTGGCAGGTATATGTTGATGCTGAGGAGTTGCAGGCATGGATGCATAAGCTACTCAGAGCGTTTTGAGGCTGGCATCTGTATTTTGACATGTCTTGTATTCTGAGAAAGAAACAAATGTTGTAAATGACATGTTTTTAGTTATTAATGAATGTTTTAAATTCTACTGCAAAATTAATGTATGTTTTCTAATGTTTTATGTGGGATGAACCACCGGCTGTGAGATGCACGGAAACAGGGCCTTACATTCTAGTAATGTAACCACCAACATTTCCTCCAAAAGCAACTTGTCGTCTATCAATCTTTTCAAACTTTTAGAGTAGTGACCTTTTGCTTGTCATATGCCTAGAATATCCCCTATCAATGATTCATACATTCTTGTTTGTCTTTAGTTGTTCCTGCAAAAAAGAGATGATTAGTTACATTTGGAATCCCAAGCTCTTTTTGTCTTGGGTTCATCAAAAGAAGTTGAAGGTAATGCAACCAGAATAGATCCTATAGTCATGTTATAAGGATGTTTTGCTATTGTTCATGGAGAACTTTCAGTCACTTGGTCTTTCTTCGACTTCCACACCACCTAAGGATGCCTAGACTTGAGCTTTAATACTTCAGAAGTTTTATTGACTTTAGATGCTTTGATGATAGGACCATCAGACGATCTACCTAGCACTACAATAGGCTTCAGAGCTTTGGAAGTATTCCCTTCTTTCGAGACAAAAATTTCTTTCAAAGGCAATTTTCCACTAGCCTTCATCTTTATTTTAAAGCTTCTGAAAGGAAATGTTTTCCTTCCAAAGCTTGCTCTTTTTGAAACTCTTAGAATTTTCTTTCTTGATCATGTGAAGAGTGCCTTTTGAATTGTAAGGACATACCTTATCAAGATGAGGACTCTCCCACATAACACATTCCATCTTCTTCTTCTAAGAACCTTCTTCTTTGAACAAGGCTAAACTGTATCACTTTCCTTCTCCATCTTTATCTTTGTAGATGCAGTTGAAGTCCTTTTAGGGTGGGAACTTCCTTTGGAGTTAGATAGTTCAGGTTCTACAATAGTGGTACACAACTAATCAGCCTTCTTCTTGATACTGAGGTGAGTTGATACTGAACTAGAAATCTTGGTATGGGAGTTCAAATTTTACCACTTCATATCCTACAGATATGAAAACTTGTTTCTGCTTAGATTTGAAAGTGGTCTTGATCTCTTGAGCCTTCTTTGCTTTTCTCTTGCTCTTTCTGATTATGTTCTTTCTTATAGACTTGGTACTTAAAGCCTTCTTACTCTCCTCAGAAGGATAGTGACCCTTCTTAGAATCCTCTTCTTCATTCTTCTTAGAAGCAGTCTCCACTATCACTTCATCATCTACTTCAATCAAGGTGTGTCTAAGAGGAAGCTCATCTTCACAACTTTCACAGCTGGGAGATCTTACAAACAAGATGGTGTAACACGTTTATCAAAGCTAGTTTAACCATTTAAACATCACAAACGCAACAGATATAAGTGGTTAAAAGGTGTTTAACAATCTGATAATTTGAACCATTTCATCCAAAGAGAAAGCCCATAGACAAGGATCATATAATTATGTGAAATGAAATGCTATCAAAACGAAAAGAACAACCATAGGGTGTTCTTGAAACTACCTTTCAAGAACAAGATGATGTAGTATGGATGAGAAGAAGAAGAAGATAATGCTTCTTGAATGTATAGCGTCCAAAATAGAAGTCCTCAAGCTTGTATACCCACAAGCCTTAGCAAACACCAAACTGTTAGGTAGAAGAACACCAAAAGCCCAAATCCTTCTTCTTGCAAATCCAAAAATAGGCAAGCCAAAACGACAATTCAGCCAACAAAAAATCATTTTTTCAGCCCAGAAGAGAGAGACAAAGGGGCCTTTCCATGTGTGTGAGATAGTGTGTTCAATGAAAGAGCTATCAAAACCAGTACAAGGATGTTCCTCATGCCCAAAAGGGGCTGCTGAATGGACCCATTTTAAAATGGGTTCCCTCCCATTTTATTTTATAAAACTTGCACTCTTAAACCCCTAAGATTATAAAATTAAAACCTCTTTTAATTTTATAACATTAACACACTATTATTTGTTATTGTTTAACTCTCTTAAATAATGATAAAAATAATTTCTCATTAACCAATTATCCATATAATGTTGTTCTATTACATAAGCAAAGATTTGGAAGACCCATTTTCTAAATTGGTGTCAATATTTATTTGTATGATCTCATCAACAAAAAAATATTTATTGGTGTTTGATTAGCTTGTTATTGGGTATGACCCGACTTGGATGATAGTGTACTAACCACATCAATCTTGTATGTGTCTTGGGCATATAAGATCCAACAATATCGCACTTGATCCTAGTTCCTGCTTATTCTGATAACAAACTTTTGCATGCAAAAAAGAGGATATAATATTCTTGAAGGTCTTTTCTTCAAGAACAAATTTTTCTGCCCTGGCTTTGCTAGTCACGAGCTCAACCCGACATTCAGTGAACTTGGTTATTAGATATTTGACTTGAGTCCTATAGTTGGTGTGTTCATGTTTAAGAACTGAAATTGTTTTTTTTTTCTAAGTCCTCTATTTTCAATTTGTAATCATTTTTAGATATTTTGAAATCAGATTTTAAGATATTGAAAGACTTAAGATCAGATCTCATCTCTAACTTGTAAGACATGTATCAATTAACTTTAGCAATACATTCAGGTGTAAAGAGATATTCCAGTACCTTTGCTTCATCATGGTCAACCATTAATGCTTGGTTTGGGGATGCATCTTCCACCTAAAACTTCAACCAAAACCTCCTTCAACAGCAACTACAACTTGATACTTTTGCTTTTCATTCTGGGTGGCTTTCTTAGTCTAGTTTGGTCTAGTTTGTGCTTGGCCACCATTTGTTCTTAGCACCTTGCACTCCATTGCTAAGTGTCGCATTTGGTTACAGTTGTAACACTTGACTTTGCTTTTATCCAACCCAAACTTTCCACTGGATGTATTGCTTGGAATCTTCCTTCTTGTCCTCTTCTAGAACTTCTTGGCTTTATTATTAAGAAGAGCCATGTGTTGGACTATTTCCATGTACACCAGATCATCTGGATGGATACAGTCCAGGTCTTCAAGGGTGAATAGAAAGTTGCTTGTGCTTTCATTAGAAGACACAAAGGCATATGAGGAGCTTGTCTCTTGGAATGGGCTTCGTTAAGTGTACCTTTCTATTGGTGTCTCTGGGAAGGTGATGAAAGGACCCTTTTTTGAGTTGTTTGGGTAGCATATAAGATGATGTTAATGCTCTATGCTTTTTCTTTTAGTCATATGTAGGGCTGAACTCATTTGATTGTTAGAGTTACCAGATGAACCTTGCATGTTCATCTCCATCTAGTATCTACTGAGAATACCATACAACTCAGTAAAAGTGAGAGTCTTAAGGTTCTCAGTCCTCTTGATAACAACATAGTAATGTGTCCTTTTCCTAGGAAAAGAGGACATAAAGTTCCTTACAATGTCCCTATTTTCAAGAGTCACTCCAACATCCATTAGAGTGTCCACAATATCCATATACATGAAGTATTGTTGAGTCATGGTTTCACCTATAAACTACTATTTTAGGAGATCCTTCTTATTCTCCTTGGCTTTAGTAGACCCTTCATACATTAGTTTCAACGCATCCCACAACTCCTTAGCTATTTTGCATTTCTTGAAACCTCTGTATACAAAGTTTGGAGGAGCAGTTTGAAAGGCTATCATGGCCTTCTGATCAATCTCTACTATTTTTTGTCTTCATCAGAGCAATCAACTACAATCTTTTAAATCATACCTCCTCTAGCCGCTGAGGAGGTGCTTGATATGTAAGGTCCTCAGACAATAGATTCCCACATCCTAGAGTCTTGTGATTTCATGAAACCTTCAATCCTTTGGCACCAAGTGTCAAAGTCTTCAGGAGGGATCAGTGGGGACTTTGCCATGGTTCCAGTTTACATATCAGCTTTAGTAATAGCTGCTATTTGCGATATTAAGTATTTTGTGTTGTGAGAGATATTAAGATGGTGAGATCTTACAATCAAGAGACTGGAATGCTCTGATACCTATTGCAGGACCTTTTAAAGGATGGTCACTTGCAACACAACACAAAATGGAGAGAGTAAGTTAGTACACTTAACAAATTAAATGGGGAACTAGTAACCAGTCACACTTTGATACTAAGAAACATAAGTAATAAAGAGACATAACAAGAATAGAAACAATAACAAAACTATTGGTTTTCAAGAATGTCGTATATTGCTCTCAAGTTCCTTACAAATGTTTACAAGTGTTTAGAATACAAAGGTCCTGAGATACTGTATACTAAATCCTACTTCCGGCCATACTTTAAAGGCTAGCTAGATACATGATCTAAACAAAAACAAAATCAATGTAGAGTCAAAAGGTAGGTTACCTTTTGACTAGTGACTATGAAATGCCATAGCTCACATCCTAATATATTATAAAAAGGATAAAAGTACATAAATTAGAAAGCAACAGACTCAAGACCTCAATGTACAATTTACCAAAATCATGGACCTATTACCTACTTGTGAAAGTTGGTGAGTCAAACAGAGTTACAGTGGAAAGGTGGTTCAGCTTTATGGTAAAAGGTACATCAGATAAAACATGTACTGAAAAGTCTTCAGAAGAAATCTGTCTTCATGAGTTGGCTTCAAAAGACTTTGTTTTTGAAGCTTCGGAAGACTTCATATTTGGCTTCGGAGATATTGGCTTTGGCTTCGGAAGATTTCACACTTAGAATCTTTTCTAAGGCATAGTGTGAAACTTTAGAAGCATTCTACTTAGTACTTCTGTGCATGAATGTAGGATAGACTTTGGATGTTTTGGATTGCATCAGCCTTATACGAAACCTTACATTACTAAACTCTTAGCATGCTTTTCATCTGATAAATTCTTATCAACAAATGGCTTATTCTTCCTAACTATTGAAGAATTAATCACTATTGGTCCTATCTTGATAGTTGGTTTCCATAATGATTTAATTGAATTGTTTGTTGACTTGTTTGACTTTTGGAGATTTTCTTGAAGAAACTTAATTACAAGTTGTTGATTTGTTAACTATTACATATATGGTTGTTAATTTTTGGATGCTAACATTAATTTATCATAATTCTAAATTTTGCCTGCTATTGAACAGTCTTGGATGTACCTCCCACCTTTTGGAGGATTTATGATCAACATTGTATTTATTCGTGATATTTAATGATTCATTTTCATTCATAGTTTGTTTCTTAATAGACATTGGATTAAAGTAGTAATCATTTGCAAATGATCATCTTCCCTACACATCAAACACATAAGAGGTTGATCTTTTCTCTTCATAGCCATCTCGACCTTTCCTTGAAGATAACTTCTTCTTCAGTTGTTCAATCCTAACCTAATTAATTCATGATAAATGAAGTCTTCAAAAACCATTTTCCTTCTTAAAGTGTTAATTTGCTAATGCCTTCTGTCAACATAATATTTCTCACATTGGTTCTCCATCATCTTTCTAGAGTTTATGATCAACATGTGAACTCAGATTAATCTTTCTTGTTGGAAACTTTTTGTTTTAAATCTTAAGAGCTTCTTCAATATTTTTATGAAATGTAGGACTAAGGTCACTTTTGAGAGTTGTTTGAGGTGCCTGCATACTAGCTTTTGTAATTCATTTTCCTATTGCAACGGCTTTTGACTTAAAAAATGTATTGGTAAAACTAACCCACACAAGCAACTGTGGTATTAATTAGAAGATGATGATTGGTTCTTTCACCTTCGTTTGTTTCTTTTACAAACTTCACCTCCTAGATCATCTTAACTGTTTACTTTTCATTATTATTCTTTATGAATTCAAGGGACACTGCCTTCTCATCCTCATCAATCACTTCTTCTACTTTAACATCCTTCTTCTTCTTCTTCTTCAATGATCATGGGATCCAGATATAACTTTTCATTCACTTCCAAGCTGCATTTAGGGGTGTATGTGGGAGTATATACCAATGGTGGTTCCATAGTATTATACCCTGAACCTTTCTTAATTTTATACAATTTTAAGAATTCTTAGTTAAGCAAGTAATTTCTCAATTTTTCAGATTAATATTATACTTGTCTACATATGTTTTAGCAATTGCTAAATGAGTCTGCATATATTTCAATCTTACTAAAAGATCATTAATCTTGGTCTCCAAGTTTGTTTTCTAAAATTTTAATGTTGAAACAATTTTCTCTAACCCAATTTTCCTTTTAAGCTTAAGGTATTTTCTTTAAATCAATATTAAAAATGTTGATTAATTCAACATCATTCATGATATCTTGATTTTAATATTGGGACATATTCATTTTATCTATACATTTAGTTTTACGACAAGGTTTTGTTGTTACTTGAGATAATGGGGTGAAGCTTCCTATCATCAAGGAATTGTTGATTGGTGAAATCTATTTAATACAAAAGCTTCATTTAATTGAGTCTTATTCATATTCTATAGTAGTTTGGGGCCTAGATGGTGTAGGAGGTGTTGATGAAGGTGGGTTGTAGCTTGATTATGGCTTGAATTTAGAAGTTCTTGATGACGATGAAATACACTTGGGTGCTTTGAATTATTTGGTAAAGAAACCTAGCTAGTTGTAGTTGTGCCATATAACTTCGTGTAGTTCTATTGAAGATACAGATCTTTGATGGTTTTGGAACTTTCTACTAATTCTTTGCTCGAATGTTTAGCCTTGAAAGAGATCATGGCTATCTAGAACTTGATGTTAAGTTCCACAAGATCATCTTGATTAATGTGCTATAGATCTTCTTTTGATAGTTGGAAGAAGTTTGTCTGCTAGAAACAAATAGTGAATTGGAGTAGCCGGAGTTAGGAGTCAAGGCTGGTGAGTAATTCTAACTACTGAATGGTACTGAAATGGTTGTTTATTTTAATCGCTGATTCAAGATAGGGACCATAAATGTTGAAGACCTTGAAGTACTAGGTGATCTTCAAAAGATTCCTCATCAGCATCCATCTCTATCACTTATATTTCCATACACTGTCCATGAATTAGGTAGTGACCTTAAGAATTTCCTAAGAATATTACTATTCTCTATCTTTACACCAACTTCATTAGAGACTCTAGGAGTTCAGCATATCTTAGATGTTACTTTCATTGATTCTCCCATGGTGAAACTAAAGTTTTTAGACTAATGTTTTATGTCATCTCTCTTATTATCCTTCAGGTCCTTTATATGTTTTGCCCTTAAAGCCTGCTAGAGTTACTTCGCATTAGTCTATTTCTTGAATCCGTGGATGATGCAATTTAGTATTCTCATTCTGACCAGCCATAATACCTTCGAGTCCATGTCTTCATCAAAATACTTAATAGGATCCATTGGAATAATCCCAAATTGTAGGACCTATAAAGGGGATTAATTCAATAGTTTTACAATAACTAGGGACTTAAAATACATAACAGATCAAATAGGGAACCGTAAGGATGAAACAACGAACACAAGTAATAAGTAGAATAACAATATAATATGCTTTTCAGGAATGATGTATATTGCTCTCAACTTCTTACAAGTGTTACAAGGCTAATGTAAAATACAAGTCCTTGACATACTTATACTAAAACCAAAAGTTGGCCATACTTTCAAGGCCAACTAGAAACACTAATATAGACAACAAGAACAATGTAAAGTTAAAAGGCAGATTGCCTTTGACTTGCCATAACTCACATCGTTATCTATATTAAAAAGGATAAAAGTACAACAGTAGAAAGTTACACACAAAAGACCTTAATCTATAGCTTGACAAAAGTATGGACTTTTCACTAACTCATATAAGTTGGTGACTCTATGAGAAGTAGGAGTAGAAATTGGTTTAGTTTTTGTCAAAAGATGATTTAAAAAACATCTCTTCTCTATGTTTAGAAGAATATCAGTGTTTGGATTCGGAAGAGTTTTCTTTTAAGCTTCAAAACACTTCATCTTTGGCTTTGAAGATATGATCTTTTGTCTTTGGAAGATTTAATACATAGCACAATTCACTGAGTTGTATCAACTCATCAAAAGTAACTTTGTTGTACTTGAGAAGTTCATGTTGTGAGGTCTAGTTGTTCTTCGGTTGCATCTACCTCTATGTGGTACTTCACATGTTCATCTTGAGAGCTCTAGTTATTTCTTATAAACTCCCCATAGGTTGATGCTACCAAACTAAAAAGACCTTTGAGTCTTGATCATCATTTGTTTACAGTCCTCATCAGGATCAACACCATTCCTTTCATCATGAGTTGGTCAGAATCAATCAAACTCTAAAGTATCTCATCATGTCATAGAGATCATATAGAAGAAGGTGAAGAATGTTTTTCCAAAAGTAATTGTATTGACCTCCTTGATCTCTAGGGACATACCATATGTCTAAATTAGTAGCAAACATCAAGGACAAGATGGGTCTCTTATCAACAAGAGGCTTTATAATGACTGGACTTTATTGAGAAGCATCTTCTTGAGCACCCTAAGAATGTTCTAACCCATCTTAAAGGGTAGAGTTGGATGCCTTGGACTTCTTGTTCTTATTATTCTTCTTGTCCCTTCGTATGGCCATCCTTTTCTCCTTTCTGTATATTAGTTGAGCAGACTAACCTGCAAAACCATATGTTCTTGTCTGTCTTGCTTAGTTGGGTCCTTTTTCTTCATATGTTTAGAAGGAGAAGGATCAGAATATGAAGTTGATTATGATGAAGCACTTGGTCAAGGTTGTGTTGTCTTTTGTGGTTCGACCTTGAACTCAACTTCAGGTGTAGTTTGACTTGGTAGATAATGCAAGTCAACAAACTCATCCCTTTTGATCTACTACTTGATCACTCTAAATTTCTCATCTAAGATGGATAGAGATATTTAAACAAGTCTCCTTTCAAAGAATCCATACAACTTCAGAAGCTCACCATCTTTTGCTTATTAGCAGAATTATACAAATTTTCTCTGATGGTGGCTCTTGACTTTGCAGTCTATTTCCTTATTTTCTCTTAAAAACTTTTTGCTCTTTCAGCACTTATTGCTCATGTTGCTTGAGGTATTCAAAACTCAATGCACTCATACAATTAGGGAACAAGGGCTACTGCTTGATAGAGGTCCCTAACACTTAGGTAGTTTGTCATGTTTTTTCTATCTTGATCCCAGTCTATCTAAGGTTGTTACTCAGTAGCCACAACCTCTTTCGCATGACTTTCCTTAACTAGAGAGAGATTAGGAGTTTGTAGAGTCTCTTTCTTCTCCTTTCTTCTTTACTGCAAAGCAATTCGACATCCTATCCACATTTGTCTCATTGACAATTAAATGTTAGCCAATTCATTCAACTCTTCTAAGGTAGGAGAGATGAGTTCATCTATATTATAGTTCCTTGTCACTAAAAAATTTAAACCGGCTACCCTTAACTCACCATCTTGAGTGTTTGGGTTGGGGGTAACCATGACTATAGTGTCCATGAAGCATGGGGTCTCACATGAACTCTCTCCCCTATGTTTTGTCTTTATTTCTCTTTTCTCCTCCTTAATCTCCTTATGAGTCAATTTCCTTTTCCCTTTGTGAGTCACAGGCTTGGGTGACTTATGGTGGAGAGAGCTTTGGCCTTTATTGTTTGATGGTGCACTTGAGCTCTATCAAGAGAGAGGTTGAGAGACACCTTCACCGTTATTTTCTCACTAAGGGTACTCGATGATGAAGTAGTTCCTATCTCAAGGCTCATAGGCTCGACTACTAGACCTTCAGCCAAGGTTTCCCCTTCAAATCTAATCTTAGTGTCCACCTTAACATCTAGTTGACCAATAGTATTGCCTACTATCCTTTGTCTATGTAGGATAGTTCTCAACTTGAACACTTTAAGCACCCCATCTTGAATCCTATTAGCTAACCTTGAAGCTAGGCTATTCAAACTTAGGTTGGCAAGTGGGAGATCAAACTAGATAGGTGCTCTCATAGAAACTCAGGTTGTAGAAGTTAATGATTTCCTATTGTTCCCGAATCCTAGAGATCACTAGGGCTCTCTTTTCAGCATCATACATCCATCCTATTATTGGATTCTTAGTAAGGTGAAATGGAATAGGTATTGCCCTTGGTATACCCTCCTCAAACAAGCTTTGAATGAGTGAGTCCAAATCAATCTGGACTTAAAGAGGTTGTTGAGTGTGGACAATTGCAAGTGAGGGAGGTGAATCCTCTATGTCCATACTCTAGGAGGAACTCCTAGGATTTATGATTGTATGTAGGACTTTCTCCCCATTTTTTGGAGCATCTGCCTCTTACACAATGGAGCTAATGGATAGTCCACCACAACCATAGGTTCTAGTGGGCCTCAAACTATCTTGCCCTTAGAGACTTGTGATCTCAAGTTGCTGGCCATTGTCCCTTCTTTGTAAGGTAGCCACCTATGATTCTAGAAGACGTATCTTTGAAACTAAATAGGTGCATGTTTTGGTCAGTTTATGAACCTTTAGTTGCAAACTATCCTTATTTTTTTGAAAGAATCATGGGGGAAAAAGAATGGGACCAAAGTCTTCTTCCTTATCATGAGCATGGAGTTCTTGGCTGCCAGATTTACCCTGCACCATAACAACTTCTGTTGAAGTGGCAATGGGTTGGGTTTCTATGGTTGAGGTCTTAAAGATGTAATCACTTGCAAAAGTGAGAGCCTCTTCTCTATGGACTTCCTGAACAAATTCATGGAGGTCCACTTAAGTTTGGGTTGGATGATGTCAACTAGAAATGGGTTATGTAGGAGGACTCATCTCTCCTTAGGTAGGGGTGGAGAAGAGAGGCTCATGGTACTTACTAATCCCATATCTTCATCATCAAATAATTCTTGGTTTGGGATTAGTTTGTTTAGGTCTAAAGGTTGGGGATTGTAGGTTTAAAGGTTGGGGATGGTAGGTTGATCACTAGAGTTTTAAAACTCTAAGTGAAGGCTTATGACTAGTGTTATGAGCTCATCAGACTGAGCATGAGGAACCTCAGCACAAATCAATGAATAATGGCAACAATTTGGTCCTAAGGTTAAGTTGGAGCTCTAATGTCCATTTATTTTTGTGTGGGTGAGTATATAGGGGCCCACATAAGTCTAGTAGTTTGTGAAGGGATTCGTTTTGATCTTCTTAATTAAGTAAGGGTGATTTGTGGCTATGTTGGTGGTGTAGATGTAAAAGGTGTGGGTTCAACATTGGCTTGTGTTTCCAAGTTGTCATCTTGTTCATGAGCTATAACAATTTTACGATAAGGATTGTTTCTACCTTTGAGAATCCCATAGTTGGCATTTTTATTGTTGTAAAGATTTCAAACTTCATCTATCCCGTTTTAAGAATATTACATGTTCCCTTCATTGTGAGATAAGTTCATAGTAAGAAGGTGTTGAAATTATCTAGGAAAAAGTAAAACTCTAAGGAGTCCAAGTTTGCAAGAATATTTGTATAAACAAATTGAGAGTACCTGAGCTTGACCCCTTGAATGATTCCATGGACTATGTAGGAAAGGTCTTGAAGAATCTGATCCTAACCTCCATGTTTTTTTGGAAAAAGAGATACTTTGACTGAGAGGAGACCTTTCCTTTTTTGAAGCTTCTTATAGAGTAATCCCCTTTATAGACCATCTAGCTGAATGAACTATTAACCATAGATTTTGAGAAGTACAATTATCCTTCTCGTGTACTATGGTTGGACCGATGAAATTTGTCCTCCCCTATACTGTGGTAGATAACACCTTCTCACCATCCAAGATGATCCTTTGGTAGGTCATCCAAAACTCTAACAGTTGATCTTCATATGATGGAAGGTCAATTATGAGTGCAGTAAGGTACTTGAATAGAGCTATGAAATGGCAGACATCTAAGAAACCTGGATCTTCTTATATATTAAAAGATCAAGTTGATTATGTTGCTCAGGTAACTACATGGAAAAATTGAGTTGGTTTCATGGTTAGCCATTTTAAAGTATCTTTAAAATCAAGAAAGTTAAGAACAAAGGCGGTTTATGGGTGAATTTATATTAATGAACTTTTGCAGATAAAGAAGAAGATGAATGAGGGGGAACCATTATAGGTGTAACACTTAGATTTTTTAAAGAAAAGAGAATAAAATGAATAAAAGCGAAGTAACCTTACTCTAGGGGTCAAAGTTGTGCAAGAGACAGTTTGTTATAATTTTGTTCAAAAACGTGGGCATGGTCGCCCACATCTACTACACATCTCACTTCATACGGATTCTAGAGAGAGAAAGCAGAGAAAACTTAGGTTTTGGAGAGAAGAACAAGAAGAATTCACATTCAAGTAAGAATTTGACGTTTTTAAGTGGTCTTGGCTGATTATAGCCTCGGTTATGTGCTTATATGTGTTTTTGTGTTCAGTTGTGTGTGTTTTGGTGGGTTTATATGCTTGAACTCATTTGCATTCGGGTTTAAAGAAGTTTTACCTGAAATATGCAAGAGGTGAGTTCTAGAACACCCTTTTTACATGTTTTAACTGATTATGAGGCTGGAAATGCATATATGTATGTTTTTATAAAGGTGGGTACTTGTACCCGTATGTATGAAATGTGTATGTGGGTGGGGTATGTTTTGTGTGTATATGATGTTGTGATTATGTTATTTAAGTGTTTATGTTTCTGAGAGTGTAAGAACTAAGCTTAGAACATGTTAGAATGATGATTTAGGGATTGAAATGATGATTGTTAGTTAAGTTAGTTGCCATGCACCTAAGTCCCCATGCGTCTGAAGTTCAAGCACCTAAATAGTTCCCATGCCCCTAGGTTCATGCCTAAATTGGCTAATTGTCCCATGCGTCCAACTGCCGATGTGCCTAGGTGCCATTGTGCCTGCATAGTACCTATGTGCCTAGAAATTTGTCCAAAAGCCTTAGTGTTTGGTCATGCGCCCAAATGGTGCCCATGTGCCCAAAAGTTTCCCATGCTCCTAAGTGTTCCCATGCGCCTGAAAGGTTATGCACCTGCATAGTTCTCATGTGCATGCATAGGGCTCATTGGCCCAAAGACTAAGAATATTTTTTGAAATTTTGGGGAAAAAAAGAATTCTTAGGCTATGACTTGCGGTGTTCCCTGGGATGATGTAAGGTTGTTATTTGATGTTATATGATGCAATATGATGATCTATGATGCTATGTATGTTTTCTTTATGTTCCTTATTATGTATATTTTCGTGGCTTTTTGTGGTATGTTATTATCAATGAACGTAAAGTGTTATGTAATGAAAACGAAAATCATGACCAATGAAAAGTGGAACGTAAAGAAGATGAATGCATGCATGAAAGTAAGAATCAACGTATGTAATGTCTTGCAAGCAAATGAATGGGGGTGCACAACTCTAAAATGTTGTTAGCTCAACTATGTGTGGTTTAGCTAACCCATAATGATATACACAAGGGTCTAGTCTTTATGACTATCCGAATGTATAGGATCCTAGTCGCTTGCCCCAGTACTGGTTCCAGGCTATGTGCGTAATGTTAGGGGTCTATATATAGACTTTGGCCCCCGTACCTGCTTCGTGCCTACGTTTGGGGTATAGCTTATGGCATTGGTCCAGATGAGAAATGAAAGATAATGACGAATGTATGAAATTGCAGGATCGGTTTTGTACTCAACACAAGTATTTCTCTCAAACACACTAACAAACACTCAAGAAGTAGAGTTCTTCTAAGAGTTGATTATAATATACTAAGTAACACAGAATACACAAGAGAAAAAATTCAAGATACTTGTATATATTATTCTCAACTCAAAGTTTACAGACTCTTACAAGCTTACTACAAGAGTTACAATGAGAAACTATATATACTACTATCTACAACTAGATATACTTTGACAAAAGTTGGAATCCTCTAAATAAAGCAGATGCTACAAAGCAATAGTTTAGAGTATCTTAGATAATGTGTTATCTAAGATATGATAGTCATGACATGTCCATGGCATACCTTTTGTCACCAAATAAAGTTGGTAACTTGTACTAACATATAAAGGTGAACAGTGGATTAAAGTATGGTCAATTACATGGCTTTTTGGGAAAACGCCATGTAGTATCAGAGGTCTGTAGCGGAGTGTCAGAGACCATGCTTATGTCCACTGTTTATAGCAGCATCTTCAGAAGAGGTTGCGTCTTCCTGGCTTGGGGACTTTTGCTTCAGAAGTCATTGTGTATGGATTCTTCTAAGTCTTAAACTTCAGAAGAGAAGACTTTGTCTTCAGAAGTTGGAGCTTTTCCTTCGGAAGTTAATTCTACACTCAACTTCTCGTGTGTCTTTTCAGACATGGGTCCCACCTACCTACCAGGGAAGCCATGAGGCCAAAGATAATCCTTTATCTAGGCTTTCTCACCTTTCTTCCACGCGGCAGTGACCCCAGCTTCTTCTTCTTCCTTCTTATTCTCCCTCAACTTCTCTCTCTTAGCTTTCTTCCTCTTTTTCTGCAGTTGATCCTGCACTTGTTGAAGACCCATAAGATCGTGTCATTATCATGTGGAGATAATTCTTGTGGAGAGAAACCCTTGGAGGTTAAGAAAGACATCCTTTCGCTCCTGAGCTGCAGATCAGCTTCCCTTTTCTCTGTTTCACTTTCTCCTCTAAGGACAACCTTGCTATTTCCTCCTTTTGTTCAATCTGCAGCATGGTTGTCTTTTCTAGCTCTACTGACTCCTCTAGTCGTAGCGGGAGTATATGTTCACTGACAGCTCCAAGCTTGATGATCCTCTCAATGATCTCCACCCTTTTCTTGTTGTTGACTGCCTCCTAGTTGGTCGCAACTGCTTTGGAACTGACAGCTAGCAACTTCCCGGTTAGGAGTCTACCTTTTCTTTTGAGCTTTTCAATCCTCTCCTCATCCTGAAGCTTGTCCACAATCATCTTCTCTTTCTTTTATCATATTTGGAAGTGCTTTACTTTGTGTCTCTTGGATGGAGGTTCAGGTGGAGACATGGTGGATGGAGATAGAGAAGTTGTCTGAGCTAGGGGTCAGTTGAAAAAGTCCTCCCTATTCACCTTAGTTGCTAGCTCTAGAATTGCACCTGTGATGATTAGATCCTCGGACTAGGAGAACAGACTTTCCCCAACTTCCATCTCAACTTTGAAAGATTTTACTTGTTCTTCCAAGGCTTTTATTTCAGCTTCGGAAGTTTTAGGGAATGCATTATCTATCCCTATGGTTTTAGTTGCTCGGCCATCAGTCCTCATTTCCCTTCAAAATGAATCATAGATTCCATTTGGACCTTAGGTTAACAAACTTCTTCCACAGACCAAGAAGGCGCAATTAGCTTCTGAAGTTCTTTAGCTCCAAAGTACATCATAGCCGCATCAGGGCTAGACTGATCGAAAGAATATCTCAATAAGAACTTGGGGAAGATCTTTTAAAGATCTCTAAGCAACCTTGGGTCCATTTCCATGATAAATTGGGAAGGCTCAGGAAAGACAATTGTAGTGGGAGCCGAATATCTAGCAGATAAAGAAGTTAAAGCTTGGCTTAACGGTTCCTCTGTTGTTTATCTCTGAACAATCTCCCCCCTTTTTGGTAGAATCATCTTGAGAGCTAAATGAGCTAGAGGAAGAGGTCAATGAGACCTGAGTTGGTACATGCCTAACAGATCTCTCAATATGTTTCTCAGCTAGTTGAGCCTTGAGATTTTCAATCTCAAGGTGTTGAGTGGCAGACCTATCCTATAAAGTCTTAACCTTTGATCCAAGATTTAAGACTTTAGAAAGTAGGTCTTGAATGATGAGCTGCATACTTCCTTCATCTTCTATCGAAGGATCATGGGGAGATGAGGTGACATAGCTTGTATGTTCACCTTCACCACTAGATATGGTTTCTTGGTACCCTTGTTTGCTTTGCCTAAGGATGTCTCTTTCAGAGTCATTAAAAGGCATAGTTGCCATAGATTCAGTCTCAGAGATGGTACCACTGGCCTGAGGATCCAATGAGTTTCCTTAAGTAGTGGCAGCTAAATCTACATGAGTCTTCCCCACATCTATGGAACTCACCTCAACTGGTTTTGACTAATGTGGGATAGAGACAAGAGGTCCTTCTAGGCTCTGTTGATCCATTAGTGGGTATAGTGGATCAACTTCATTACCATGATGAGACATAATCTCCTCACAAGTTTTGAATAAAAGGTCAATAAAGTATAGGGAAGTGAAGTCTAGTGACCCACGACTTTGGTCAATGTCTAGTGGCATTGAGCCTTTGGTGGGGCTGTCCCTTTTTGGTTTCTCTTGAGAGAGTTAGGACTCATCCTAAGGGCTTGCAACCTGGGGTTGGGGCTCAGGGAATTGAGACTGAGGAGACTCAAATCCTATATTGAGGTCAAAGGAGAAGAATAGGGAGATCTCTGACTGAGTGGGAGCCCATGGTTCCACTCTAGTATTTTTGGTCTGAATAGGAGGGGCTTTCTCAATTAGAGTAGACTAAGCAAGGGTTCGTTTGCACCACTGATATGTGTGTTTGATAGGTTGATCAGGCAAAACAGGGGTAGTTGCTAGTGTGGGTTAATCACCTGTCGGTTGAACAGGGATGTCATCAGGAACTATTAGCTCAATCATAGCTGGAAGAAGGTCAATGTGTCATCTAGTGAAGTTAGTAGACACTCTCTTTAAGATCTTGAAGATGTTTAGCCTTATTTAAGGGACATGCAGAGTAGCTACACAGACAAGCTTAGTCTGGTCTAGCTTATAGTTGATTATGTGCTGAAGAAACCTAGGATACATAAAGAATGTGTCTATTTGGAGGTTACCTAGAAGGTTAGTCCTTACAAACCGTGAGTAGTTGAAACGGAGGCTCTACACCATCCATGAACTAGGAACCCCAGTTCATATGGATATGATCCCGTACCCCAGACTTGTTTGACAAACGTGAAGAACAACATGAAGTAGGAACTTCTAGTTATAAGAAAAATTGAACTTATAAATTGTAGACCTATTCACATATCCACCATATCCCATTCGAAGATAGATTTCATCAAGGTCTGATTTGGGGAACTCAGTAGGAGTGCCTTCATCATGGAGCTCCAGGTGCACCCAGATGACCTGTTCAGTATTGACCAACTCCTAGCCTGAAATGCTTGTCTTAATAACCCTAGCTTTATTTAGGAGTACTACGTGACCGTTCCTCCCCAAATCTTCCATGTGGTACAAGTAAACAGTAGGGTTCATAGTCATAGTAGTGACGTAGGGAGATTGGGAAAGAAAGGAGATGATGTTTGAGAAGTCAGCATCCTTCGTAGAGTCAAGGAATGCGACTTGGTTGTGCTAAGGGTTGAGTGCCATTGTGAGAAAGGAGATGATGAAACAAGTTTGAGCTAGGTGAATTTGGAGTAATGGAGGCTTTGGATAGTAAATTTGGTAAGAAGATTAAGGTAACGATTCGGGATTATTTAAATGGCTGAAATGGCGGTTTTGTATGGATAAGGTGAAAAGATGGTTTAGGGTTAGATGTGATAGTGGTGGCAAGGTAAAAAACCATTCAAAAGATTCCGACATCGTTAATAAAATCTTTACATTTTATTGTGTGGGTCCCAAAGGTTTCCGATACATAGAGAAGTCTTCTTTTGAAGGTAAAAGTATTTCCGAAAGATTTTCTCTTCCGAAGCCAAAACTTATTTCTGAAGGTAAATGAATATACCTCCGAGAATAAGAATGTCTTTCGAATGAAGAAGTTTTCAAGCTTCGGAAGTAGGGATGATATGCTTTCGAGACTAAAAACTCTTCGGAACATAAAACTTGAATTGAGGAAATTGCCTTCAAAAGACGAGACACAATTTCAAAAAGGTTTTCAAATGAGATATATTAGTCAATGTTTATCATCCTAATAGCCCTAATGAGATACTTAAATCTTTGTTCATCAAAGCCTTTGGTGAACAAATCAGCATATTGTTCATTTGAGTCAGCTTTCACTAATTTAATCAGGTTTTTCTCATTAATATCTCTAATGAAATGATACCTGATATCAATGTGTTTGTGTTTTGGAGTGCTTCACAGGATTCTCAATGATGGAGATAGCACTGTTGTTGTCAATGTGGATAGGGTGCTCATGAAGTTGAATCCATAGTCTAGCATCTAGTTTTGAATCCACAGTAGCTGAGCGCAACAACTTGCAGCAACATTGTATTTAGCTTCAGCAGTAGATGTAAAGACACAAGATTGCTTCTTGCATTGCCAAGAGACGATCCTTCCACCACGAAATTGACATCCACCTAATGTATATTTCTTGTTAATGATGCAGCCACCATAGTCATTATCTGAGTAGCCATAGATATTGAAGTTGGAGTTTCTAGGATACAAGAGACCAAGCTTGGTGCTCATTTGTGGTATCTAAGAATTCTCATGGCAGCAACTAGGTGAGACACCTTTGGAGCAGCCTGATATCTTGCACAGATGCAAGTAGCAAACATGATATAACGTCTACTTGTTGTGAGATACATCAGAGAAACAATGATTTCCCTATACTGATGTTGATCATAATCCTCCCCTCAGAGTCAGGACAAAGGTCATGGTTTCTGGGTATGGGTGTCTTGGCTGGCTTACAATCCTTCACATCAAATCTTTCTAAGATATCAGAGACATAGATTAAATGATAAGGAAACCTTCCTTCATTTGCTTCACCTAAATTCCAAGGAAAAACTCCATTTTCCCATAGAACTCATCTCAAACTTGTTCATAATGCTCTCAAAGTCTTTACATATATGGTCATTTGAAGAACCAAATATGATATCATCAACATAAGCCTGAATGAGCAATATGTATTTCTCAGACTTCTTTACAAAATGAGTCTTATCAATAGTTCCTCTAGTGTAACTATTCTTGAAAATAAACTAAGACAAAGTCCCATACACAGCCTAGGTGCCTAGTGCAGCTCATAAAGAGCTTTATCCAATTTTCACACATAGTTGGGATGTTGTGGGTCTTCAAATCCTGGAGGTTGGCACACATAGACCACACTATCTATATTTCCATATAGAAAGGCACACTTGACATCAAGTTGATAGACAGTAAAATTCTTGGATGCAGCATAAGCAAGGAAGATACTAACTGCCTCAAGTCTTGCAACAGGTGCAATGACATCATTATAATTAATTCCTTCCTATTGGGTGTATACTTGAACAACCAGTCTAGCTTTGTTCTTGATGATAAATCCTCTATCATCTCTCTTGTTTCGGAAAACCTATTTGGTGCCTATAGGTACTTGACCAGGTGGTAGTGGGCAAAGGTTCCAAACCTTTTGTCTCTTGAATTTAAGCAACTCTTCTTGCATTAACTTAACCGAGCTACTATCTTTTAAGGCTTCTTCTACTTTATTGGGTTCCATCTGAGAGAAGAAGCATGAGTATAAGCAGAAATTCCCATGATGAGTTTGTCCCCTTGTTCTCACACCTTAGAGACTTCTTATATGATGTTTTTAGCTGGATGAGTATTATGAATCCTTAGTCTGGGAATTACTTCTAGTTGCAAAGATAGATACAAGTTAAGACATATTTTGATGAGGAACATGAAAATTTCGTCCAATTGTTGTTTCAATGTCATTTAATGAGGACTGATTAAATGAAAGAGAAACATCATCAGCATCAGTTGACTAAGAAGTAGTATCAACAGTTGCCTGTTCCTTCATAATACTACTTCCATCAGCTTGGTGTTGTTTATTTTGATGTTATAGACTCTGTAAGCAATAGAGGTGGAGGAATATCCAACAACGATAGCATCATCCAACTACTCAACAATTTTTTCCAACTTGTCTTTTGTGTTATGTATGGTACACCTACTATTAAACGACCTTAGAAAGCCAACGAATGGTGGCCTCTTGTTCCATTTGACTTGACAATGAGGACCCTGTTTTGCACATAGCATGCAGGGTTGACTGCCTCTATCCGGAATGTTAGAGGGAACTTTGAATCAGTTGACATGGTCCTAACAGCCTCAATCAGTGTCATGTTCCTCCTCTCAGACCAATCAGTGTATTGTTTCTTCAGGCAAGCCACATACTTGTTTCTACACAAAAATTCCTTTTTGGCACACCATGTATCAAGTTATTTTTAATCATTTCATGCTTTTAAAATATAGATGACACATACGTTTATGGAGTGGTGAGAGAGATGATTTATGTGGTTTCTATTTGAGGCATGCAACACCGTTATCTTTGCAGAAATATTCCTTTTTAGTAGAACCATGTAACAAGTTATTTTAAAAAAAATCATTGTTTTGAAATTGACATGACACATATGTTTATGCCTTAGTGGCGACTCATCACCATCAGCTTTAGAAAGAAAGCATGATACTTCACCTAATGGAGAAGCAATGTTCATATCCAGCTTGTACATATCCCCTTTCTTAGGAGATCAAAGAAGCACCAATTCCTGAGGAATTATCATCCCAGGTTTGAGGATGATGCACTCATGTTCTGTGAAAAGCATTTGATGCTTTTGATCACAGAATTGAAAACACTTAGGAGATTGTGTGCAAGCTGCTTGACAAAGTTCACTTTGTCGACTCTTAGCAAGACAATGGATAGACTTCCTCTGCCTGAAATGTATCTCCTCGGTTCACCTTCGAATTGAACAGGACCTCCATCAAAATGTTGAAATTGTTAAAGTAGAGATCTGTTCCTGGTCATGTGCCTGGAGCATCCATTGTCCACTATCCAGACATTATTGTTCTTAACCTGTTATGTCCCTGCACATAAGGTGAAAAGTTAGTTTTGATTGGAAACCCAATCCTGGCTGGTCTTTGGTTTTTCCATTGATGATGACATAATTGAACAAAAATGATTGGTAGAGGTTTTAATTGTTGTCTTTGAAGAGGAAGGTATGGCTGATTTACATGTATACCAACTCAAATAGTGAGGAATCCTATTTGATTGGCGATCCAATCAGTGAGAACGCACGTAGAATCGATCTTAGATTGAATCTAAACATCAAGAATGATTGCAAATCGATTGGGGCGATCTATGAACTTGGAACAGGTTCTATGAAGTCTCTGGACGCCTAGGGTACGAGTAGGAGTCGAAATATTCAAAGTGTTACGTTTTTCCACGAATTAAGTGGTATTTATAGGTTAGGGTTATTCAATCGTAAGACTGGACCATTATCATGGTTTAGTCGTGCGACTAAAGCATGCGACTGAGTCAATCACATGACTGAAGGTTCAGTCGTGCGATTGAGTCATCCGTATGTCTCAGTTTTGCGACTGATCCTGTCTCCTGGTTCAGTCGTGCGACTAGTCCATTAGCATGAAGTATTCATGCGTGTTGTTCATTAGCATGGTCTATTCGCATGAAAACTCCATACGACTAAGTTTGAATATGTTTCTCAATCACTACTTAACTAAGATCTATTCAAACACCACAACCTATATAGTTGGTTCAATATGTGTTAATAATATAAACACTGAAACATACACTAAAACATTCAACATTAAGATCATCAATCACATATTCTGTTTCATTCAACTCATACAATTCATTTACATTTAGGACATGACAGACATATTACATTAAGATCGTAAACTAGGTACATATGGATCAACAAACTCCCCCTTGGACCTAGTTTCCTTCATTTTCTGCCATCCTTCATTAGCTCGTCAAACTTCTTATGCCTCTCCTCAACTGTGACTCCAGCATGTATCTCGAATGCAAAACAGAGTCTTATCACATTCTAAAACTGGAGGGCCTGTACAATATCCTGTGGATCATAGAATAATGGCCACATGTATAAAGTATAAACATCACTAGCTGACAGGTTGGTTAGCCACATTGGATTAAATACCCGGATGGTCTCCATTTGGCGCTCTTTCTGTAATACTATGACGTTTCTCCTATTATCCAGTCATAATACCACCACTTGAAGTAGGGAGTGAAGTCCTGTGGCATTTCCCTTAGGGATCTTTGACATAGTGCGCGAAGGACTCCACTTCAGCACCACTTTGGGTCCAGTCCTTGGGTCTACCTCCGACCTTTGAATATATCTCGTAGGTGCTCGGCTTGAAGTTCACCCATCGGATGTGGTATTCTTTCTTCAATGCAGCTTCAAACCAGCTGGACATCTTCCATGGGTTAGCATACAGCAGGTTCATGCATGCCAACTGGTTGAGCTCAAAACCAGGGAGAGTCTTCAGATCATGTGGGAATATGAAGTACTCAATTCCCTTCTCCCTTTTCACTGCATATACATTAAGATCCTCAAAATAAGCCCACGCTATAATCCTGCCAGACACCTTTAGATGCTTCTTTACTTTGTAGAGCTTGGCGTAGGCACTCGGCTTTGGCGCTGTGCATTGGGCACGGATCTCTGCAAAACAAGTAGCCCATTCACCTTTTTGATCTCAACATCGGCGTCTGAGGCTCGGCTTGGCTTACGGATTTTTGGTCTCCCTCCTCCATCATCGTATCCAATTTAGCATACATATCACTGTCTAGTGTATCTCAAAATCAGGAACCACATTTCCTCTCGATCAGTGTATTCCGAATAGTGTTGGGCCGTGATGTCTTCAATCTCAATCTCATCAACATCGTTGAGCTTGTCATCACTAGAAACATTGACGGTATGGGCTTAACCAGTTCATCCGGATTTAACCGGAACATATCTGGCAGTTGCTCATCAGTGAGGTCATGAATGAGTTCTCCTTCTTCGGGAGTATAGCTCACTGACCTCCTGACAATCACTTGTAGATCAAGTATGATAGTGAAGTGAGTCTTGATCTGCTGCAGGGGAGCAACATCGTATTCATCTCACTGATATTGTGGATCTGCTTGATTTAAAACATGTAACACATCATTCATCAGTATATAATCAAGACAGTTAAATAATCAAATATATACATAAACATTCATTACATAAGTTTTAACATATGATTCAATTACATAAAGGTTCAAAATACATAAACATCTAAGCATTACTTTGATCTTGAATCATGTGGTCTTCAGCTGGCGGGGCTAAGGACGAAGCAGCTTGATCCTGTGATTTCTTGGATCGTCGCTCACTTGCTTGAGTAGTAGCCGATGCAGCAGCATTATCACCCTCCTCATTATCTCTGCTTTCATCCTCTCCCATATCATCATCTCCACCATTATCATCTCCACCATCATCATCAGAATCATCCTCATCATGGTCATCATAATCATCGTCATCCCCTTCTCTAATCTCTAAAGGCTTATTTGGATCCCTTGAGTCTTAACATGAGCTTATTGTTCTTAGCCTCCAAATCCTGTATCCTCTCTACAAAGGATGTCTGCATCTCTCGTAGCTCTATGATCTCATGACTCTGAGCCTCCATCCTGTACATATGACAATGCATCTCTTGCAACATGTCTATCACTTGGCTCTGAGACTTAATCCTCTAGGCTTGGGAGACATTGAGCTCCATCAGTTGATTAAGCTGACTGGCTCTCTATTCATCTGCCGCCATGCTCATGTAGTATAGCCGGTTTAGGTTAGCCAGTTGCTCCTCCAATGTTGGACCAAAAGAACCAATGAGCCAAGATCAGAAAACCTCTAAGTCCCACATGATATCACAACAACTGCTGAAGGCTTCATCAGCAGTTCGACAAGTGCTGAAGACTTCAACAGCTGAAGATCAAGTACTGAAGATTTCAACAGCTGAAGACCAAAGTACTGAAGGTTAACAGCTGAAGAACAAAAGTGCTGAAGCTGAAGACCAAAGTACTGAAGGTTAACAGCTGAAGAACACAAGTGCTGAAGCTGAAGACCAAAGTACTGAAGGTCAACAGCTGAAGAATACAAGTGCTGAAGATCAACAACTGATGTACAAAGTCTGAAGACAAAGACTGAAGACATCAGCTGATGACATCTACTGAAGTCATCAACTGATGAAACGTCTGAAGTTCAAGTCTGAAGACCAAGTGCTGAAGTCTCAGTAGTTTGTCACAACAGCTGAAGAGTACTTCTTCTGTAGTTGTGATATCAGTAGTTTTATGTTTTTACTTTCAGTAGTTTTGTAAAACGACTGAAGAGCTTGTTCTTCGGTCATTGTAGTTTCGGTAGTTTCTTTTTAGTAGTTGTAGTAACTGATAACACTTAGTATTTTTGTAAGAAGATGTCAGCTGTTTTGACATCTTCAGTAGTTGTGTTTCAGTTGTTTAAATAATTCTGTTAGATGTTACTATCGAGTGTCATCAACAGACGTCACATCTCCTTATAAGGAATGTTCAACACGACATTCCTATATAAGGATGATTGACCTGATTGTATGTGTGACATTTTGCCACCACAAAAGCGTGTGATTGAATGAAATATTCTTTTTGCAGAAACTTTCTCTCTCTATAACTAATTTTGTTCATTGCAATATCTTTGGTATTCTTGCTCGAATTGTGCTAGTTGGTACTCTATTCCGCTGCTGAAATCATTCGAATCGATCAAACTAGATGCTGAGATCCTATCAAATGGTATGAGAGCAGGTTAATCATTGATCGATCTAACAATTGATCATTGAAACTGCTCATTTGCTCTAAGTTTGATCGAACTAGCAAATTTGCACGAATCTGTTATAGAGATTGAAGTTCTGTCGCTTTTGGCTATTTAATGAGGTTTTAGTGGTTTGAGCTAAATTTGTTTTGCTTATCTTGAATTTGTCTGAATTTTCGAAAATGACTACACCTTCTAATGATCCACACAATACTGGTTCCTCAACCAAGCCTCCGATGTTGGTTAGGAATGAGTATAACATTTGGCAACGAAGAATGCTCCATCACCTGTCTGTCAATAGTTCAGGTTGTTGGACATCTGTGGTACATGGACCACATAAGCCATGGTGAATCATCCGGAAACAAATCAGTTGATTTCCGAAAGAAAGGAACAATACTCTGATGAGGACAGAAGTTGTTTGAGATTGATGCTAAAGCCCATGGAATTCTGGCCATGGCACTGCCTAATGAAATCTATTCCGGGCTTATGCATCATGAACTACTCATGACCTTTGGAATGCACTGAAAGACAATTTGGTGGCACTGATGAGGTCTTAGCAAACAATAGGGAATCCTCACCCAACAGTATGAGACTTTTGCTCATAGAAAGGGTGAGACCCTGACTCAGCAGTTGAGCGGTTTCATGTTTAATCTCTGAGTTGAAAATGGTTAAACATGAATATACCAAAAGCCAAATGAACCACAGATTCCTCAGATCACTGCCTGAGAGATGGGACACATATACAATTGTCCTACGCTCCAGTGCAAATCTGGATAGTCTATCTCTCACCCAACTTCATGGGAAACTGCTTACATTCGAAAGAGAGATAGAGCAAAAAGGAAACTGGCTTCATCTCGTAACGCACTGAAGACTTTGTACCAGGCACACTGCCTTGGTTGGTCATGAGTCAGAATATGCTTCATCTGAATGCTAGTATGATGAGCATATTGATTTCTCTTCAAACACTTCTGATTCTGCATTAGTGAGTGTTGATAGTCAGTTTACTGGGTGTAATAATGACAATCTGCTTCATCATGGATGATCTCAAGGGGATTGCTGATGATGACTTAGAAGAGATGATATTTTGAGCCAAATGGCCTTCATAAATATCAGATCTCAGAAGTTCTACAAAAGAACTGGAAGAAGTTCCCAGGACTCTCTGGCAAAACAAAGTTGGTTTTGACAAGAGTAAGTTGAGGTGTCACAAATGCCACAGCTTGGACACTTTGCTAGAGAATGTAGATCATCTGGATCTAATTCTTCTGCACCCTTTGTGACTTTCCCTGCAAATAGTCAACAACACAGAGGGCAACATCCTGTCAATCTGGTCATCATTCTCAACCATAATCTCCTGCATATTTGTTGCTCAGGGTCCAATGCCATATCCTTATCCTTGTTATTACATGCCACAAACCAGTCAGGTTCAAGCACCCATTGCTCAACAACCACATGCTCTTCCTGAGCCTCAACCATCTCAATCTCATCAACCTCCTCAACCTCAACAACACAGCTTTTCACCCCTGGAGTTGTTGACTGGAGCAGTTTACCAGATGACATGTCTGGTCATGAACAACTGTTCACAGGTGCTGGTCAACATGGTGGGGAAAGTCCTTTTGGGAATCTGGCACTTATGGCTCTGGAATATGCAGATGGATCATCCTCAAATGTCTTCATCAAGGTATCACAGGTATCCTCTGAGGCTAAGGCAAATTATGTTCTGAAACATGCATAGCAGCATTTGCCTCTATTAGAGAAGCAAATGTAGCTTTAATTAATAAGAACATAGAGCTAGAAAAGATCATTTCCAACAGAAAAGCTGAGTTTGAGTCTATGCTTAAAGAGAAAAATGATGAGATTTATAAACTTAAATGCCAAATCACTGATGATAAGGCTAGGGAAGAGGTACTTTAGAAAAGTACAAAGACCTCAAAGAAACCCTTGCAGTCACCCAAGTAGAGTGTGATCGATGGGTACAATCATGCAAAGGTTTTGAAATGCTTCTTAGTAAGCAATCAGCTTCCAATGTGAAGTTTGGTATGGTTATATCACACTGCTCCTCCTATAGATTTTGCTTCAAGAGCAGAAGTGAAATCTGATGGAGAAAGCAATAACCAATCCACCTCATCATGTGGTTCACTTTCTGATAGAGCACCATCAGAAGTTGAAGTTAGTATTATTCCTCGTTGAACCTATCAGCTGATCTTGATGGTTCAAATACTGACACTCACATGATCAAAGAGTTGATCAACTCAGGAGTTATTTCTAGAAGTCCTGAAAGGAGGAGAGCAAGATTTAACACCTGAAGTTCAAACTCCAACTACTGTCAGCACTGAAAAGAAGAAAACTGTCAGTAGAAGGGTTTGAAGACTACTAAAGAGGAAGTCAAGAAAGCAAATAGTGCTTCCAAAATGCTGAAGAACAAGTCTTCAGTAGTTTCATTCTCTTTAGTTGATGATCAACATAAGATGAAGAAGAAACCATGTGAATATGTGGTTTGTTCAATCATCTTACAGATGATTGTTGGTACAAAAGAGGATCCAAACTCAAACATAAGAGGAAATTAAAGAGAAAATGGTTAAAATCCAGTAACCCTTAAGTCCAAAAAAACTGAGTTTGAAGCCACATTTGTATCAGCAACATCAAATCCTGTACCCTTAAGTCAAAAAAATCCAAAAAGGAAGGGTGGTTAAACAGTAACAGCTGAGATTGCTCAAAAGAAGAAGGTGCAACATAGGAACTTATCAAACTCCAATGCCAATGTGTCTGGAGAGCTGAAAGCTTTATCACAAAATCAGACACAGCTGGTTATGATGGTTCAACATCTATTGGGAAGAGTTAACCAATTAGATGTTCCTATGTTGAAACCACAGGAAAGGAGGTCCAAGCCAAAGGATTCCTCTTCTTCACCATCTTCTTCCTCTCAGGCTGTTGTTTCCGACAAACCTGTTAGTTTACCATCTGTTGATGAGAATAGGTCCAAAACCAAAAAGGTTTGGGTCTCAAAATCTAACTAATTTGTTGTGTTTTGCAGGGTTCTTCAACATGCCACAGAGGCATCTGGTATGTAGATAGTGGAGGATCCATGCATATGACAGGAAACAGATCACTTCTTAATGACTACTCTCAAGGAAGGAAGGGGTTTGTGTCATTTGGCAATGATGCAAAGGGTTACATCATCGGCAAAGGCTTTGTTTCCAATGGGGAAATAAAGTTTGATGATGTTAACCATGTGGAAAATCTCAAGTACAACCTCTTGAGTGTCAGTCAAATGTGTGACAAAGGCCATGTTGCTCTTTCACTAGTCAGAACTATCGGATTCTGTCATCCAAGTTCTAAGTTTGATTGATAAGGTGTTGGATGAATACACTCTCCTGAAGGCCAACAGGACAGGAAGAGTGTATGCCTTAGATCTTTCCAAGAAAATAGATCTCAAAGGCCATCCTTGCCTATTTTCCAAGGCTTCCCCTCAAGAATCTACTCTATGGCATAGAAGGCTGGGTCATGTTAATCTCAAAAACATAAATCAGCTGATAAACCATGGTTTAGTAAGGGGACTGCCTATGAAGGAGTCAAATGTGAAGATAACTACACTTCTTGTTTAAAAGGAAACATCACAAAGCTTCATTTCCCTCCATAGAAGAACCTAAGTCCACTGCCTGCTTACAGCTTCTTCACATGGATCTCTTGGTCCTATGAGAGTGATGAGTATGGCTAAGAAGAAATACTGTCTGGTAATTGTGGATGATTACTCCAGATTTGTATGGACTTTCTTGCATTCAAAGGATGAGGCAGCTCAGAAGATTATCAACTTTGTGTTGTATGTTGAGAAGCAGTATTCCCTCTCAGTCAAGTGTATTAGAAGTGATAATGGAACAGAATTCAGAAACAATACACTTGATGAGTTCTACCTCTCAAAGGGAATCAAGAGGCAGTTTAGCATTCCAAGAACTCCTGAACAAAATGGAGTAGTGGAGAGAAAGAACAGGACCCTTATTGAAGCTGCAAGGTCCATGTTGGCTGATTCTGGACTGCCAATGACTTTTTGGGCTGAAGTTGTCAATACAGCTTGCTATGTACAGAATAGAGTTCTAGTAAATCAGAGGTTGATGAAGACTCCATATGAAGTTCTTCATCATTTGGCCCCTCTAATTTCATTCTTCAGAGCTTTTGGGTGTCCTTGTTTCATTCTCAACACACGGGATCAACTCCAAAAATTGATCCTAAGGTGGATGCAGGGTACTTTGTTGGTTATTCATCAACTTGCAAAGCATACAGAGTCTTCAACTGTAGAACAAAGATGGTTGAAGAGACTCTACATGTTAAGTTTAATGAATCTCCAAAGGACAAGATTCCACAAAGCCCTATGGAGCTATTTGATTTGGACATACTGCAATATGTTCCTTATCGAACTCCTGCTGTTGCTCCTGTTAACAGTTCACCACCTGGTGGTACTGCTGGTGCTGATGATGATGATGATGATAGCAGTACTCACCTCTTCAGGTTTAGTGACCAACTGCCTGTGTCCTCTAAACCTGATGCTCCTGTAGCTTCAGTAGCTTCATCCACAACAAGTGCTGATGAGATTTCTGCATCTTCAACTTCATTTGAGTTGCCACCATCGACATGGTTTCAAGATTCTACATCAACATCTGTTGCTGCTGAAGGTTCTACAAATACTTGCACTGATCTCATTGTTTATCCAGAGCTGAAGAATCCCAATGTCTCAAATCATTGGTGATATCAATGCTGGAGTTTCAACCAGAAGTCAATTGTCCAATTTCTGCTTCTATGCTCTCTTCATCAGTCAGCTAGAGCCAAGAATTATCATGTTGCACTTAGAGACAATGGATGGGTTGAAGCAATGCAGCTTGAGCTTCTTCAGTTCAAAAAGCAGCAAGTGTGGGAGCTTGTTCCTCTTCCCCAGGTAAGTGTGCAATAGGCACTAAATGGGGGTTTAGGAATAAAATAGATGAAAATGGGCTTATTGTTAAGAACAAGGCCAGACTGGTTGTTCAGGGGTTTGCACAAGAAGAAGGTATTGATTATGATTTAAACTGCACTCCACAATCTTAAGTTTTTCAAATGGATGTTAAAAGTGCATTTTTATATGGTAATAAAAAGAAGTTTATGTGTGTCAACCACCAGGTTTTGAGGATAATAAAACCCAGAATGGGTATACAAGCTTGATAAGGCTCTTTATGGGTTGAAACAAGCTCCTAGAGCTGGTATGAGACATTATCTAACTTTCTTCTGCAAAATAATTTCACTAGAGGCTCCATTGATAAAACCTTATTTATTAAGAAGGTGGATCAGCATAAGCTACTTGTTCAATTTATGTTGATGATATATTTGCATCCTCTGATCCCCAGTTGTGTGATGATTTTACAAAATTAATGCAAAGGAAGTTTGAAATGAGTGCAATGGGAGAATTACAGTTCTTTCTAGGCTTGCAAATCAAACAAAAAGCTGATGGAATTTCATTCATCAGTCTAAATATGCAAAAGCTCTTTTAAATAAGTTTGATTTACAAAACTGTAAGCCCTGTTCTACTCCCATGTGCAAGACCACACAATTGGATATTGATTAGAAAGGTAAAGCTGTTGATGAAACGCTTTACAGATGTATGATTGGGTCCTTGATGTATTTAACAGCTTCTAGACCAGATATTATGTTTGCTACATGTGTTTGTGCTAGATTTCAGGCTGCACCTAAAGAGTCTCATCTGATTGCAGTCAAAGGATCTTTAGATATTTGCAAGGTACACAATCTCTAGGTTTATGGTATTCCACTGGGCACTCTTGCAAATTAGTTGCTTTCTCTGATAGTGACTATGCAGGGTGTAAGTTAACCAGAAATCAACTTCTGGTGGATGTCAATTCCTAGGCAACTGTTTGATTTCTTGGCAGAGTAAGAAACAAACATCTGTTGCTACATCCACTGTTGAAGCCGAGTGCATTGCTGCTGCAAGTTGTACATCCCAAGTACTCTGTCTTCAGAATCAACTTTGGATTATGGCATTACAGAGACTAAGACTCCGTTATTAATGGATAGTGCTTCAGCTCTTTGCATTGTCAAAAACCAGTCCAGCACTCTAGGACCAAACATATAGAAATTAGACATCATTTTATAAGAGATTGTTTGAAAAGGGTCTAATTAATCCTATGTTTGTGCCTAGTGCTGATGAGCTTGCAGACATTTTACTAAGCCTTTGGATAGTTCAACTTTCACAACCTGGTGTTAAGGCTTGGTATGCTGCAGCTAGAATAAGTGACAACTACTGATGATCTCAGTAATAAGTACTGATGATCATTGGTAACCATGTCACATATAAATACTGATGAGTTCTTTTACCCTCAGTAGTTTTTATAACTACTGAAGGCTAAATGCCTCACAAGTATGAAGTACTTTATCTGTCTAAACTACTGATGTAGTTACAACTATTGATGTAGTTACAACTATTGAAATCAGTAAAAACAGATAAGTACTGACGTCCTATGAAACACCTGAAAAGCAGATGAAAGTCTGATGAGTAAGTGTTGAGGACAGTATGAAACAGCTGAAAAGCTAAGAATTGACGAAAACAGCTGATGAGTAATTTCTCTTTAGTTGTTTCTACAACTGCTGTTCTAAAACAACTGAAGCAAGACCACAGTCTTCAGTAGTTTCACAACTACTGAAAACTAATACCAAGTCTTCAGTTGTTTACAACAATTGATGGCAAAACCACTGTCTTCAGTAGTTTCACAATACTGATGACAGACACCAAGTCCTCAGTTGTTTACATCATATGAAGTCAAAACCACGACCTCAGTAGTTTCATAAATACTGATGGTTAACACCAAGACTTCACTGTTTCAACGTCTGATGGTCAAAACCAAGTCTTCAGTTGTTTTATAACACCTGATGACAACACCACCACTGTCAGTCGTTTTAAACCTCTGAAGGTTAATACCACGTCATCAGTAGTTTCAAACAGCTGATGACCACACCAAAACCTTTAGTAGTTTTCTTTCAGCCTTTCATATCCCAACCCTATAAATACCTGTCTTCTTCTCAAACGTTCCATTAGCCGTTCTTCTGACCTTCATACTCTCAAAAATGGCAACCATGAGTCTAAAACCCAGACATAATTGCGTCTCCTACCTCACGAAATCGGCCTTCTGGACAAAGTTTGATCACGCCATAGACCTAATGGCTGATTCTCAGTATAGTACTGCTCTGCTCTTAAACCCGACCATCTACCCAGAGTCACTAAGTCAGTTTTGGTCCAATGCCTACGTTCACATTGATGTGCCTTCCGGCCAAATTTCTGTTCGGTCATTGGTCAACCAAAAACAAGTAGAGGTTACCCCTGATAGCATTCGTCGAGTGCTAAATTACAAGATGCTACTGCTGTGTGACTGAGTATCCGAAGGCACAACTGATATGTCCTTCATCAACAATGGCTACGACGGAAATCTTCGAGCTGCTACCATACTGAAGAAGAACTTCCCTGATGTTGCTGACTGATATTTCATATGGTGAATGTTTGCTTAGCCTCGAAGATCCTCATGGGATCAAATGTCTTCCTGGTGGCAACAGGTATTATATTCAATTCTAGAACACAAACCTTTAAATTTTCACAAATTGTGTTTCTAGAAATCAAAGATCTGGCACAGAAACCTATGGGAAAAAGATGGCTGTTATATCCCAGGTTTCTGATGGCATAATTTTAAATGAATTACAAACTGATGGCCTTGTTGTCCTTGGAGTCCCTGCACCAGCTGTTCTAGCTGAGGTATACTCCAGGCATAACTCCGACCAATCTCTCAAGAAGCTGCCCGTTTGCTCAAACCCAAGCAAAGGGAACCCACAGCTTCAATTGCCAGATCCAAAGTCCCCACCAAGCCAAAATCCAAACCCAAACAAGCTAATCAGGGAGATGAGTCCCCTGATGATGCTCCTGTACCACCCAAATAGGATAAAACCTACTGGTTCAAACCCTCCGGTAGTGTTAAAGACTCAACCAGCAACAGCCGCACAGGTATCCTCTCAAAAGGATCCTGTTGCAACCACTTCAGGGGAAACCACATTACTGAGACCTCTCTCACTTGAGGAGGTTATCATTGAAGAGCATCCCTCTCCCCGGATGCAATCAGCTTCTATCCCCTCTCCCATGCAAATGCCCTCAAAGCCCAACCATTATAATTGCCAATGTGCTGACTCAGCTGCATGCCTCTCCTCCTCCCCTACAACCACCAACAAAGGGGAGAACAACAGCAATTGAGGAAGAGGATACACATGCTTCTGACAACCACATCACCGAGGTTTAAATGTTCTATCTCTGGTGTGGATATGGAGATCAGAACATCTGGTGAGGCTGCCACCTCTTCTGAATCAACATATGATCAGACTGAGGTTGGTAACATACCTAAGACCTCACCAGAGGCAACAGCTGATGAAGGACAACGTCCTGAGGCTGGAAGTCCCCAGTTCCAAGACAAAAGGGCACATGATACATCTGGTCTACACCCAGTGCATGTACATCCTGCTACAAGCAGGAGGTTAGGTGATCAACATCTGCTGATGATGACCTGGGCTTCTTTTATGATGTTCTTGCCCAGAACATAATCCTAGAGGAGGAAGTCAGTAGGCTGCAAAAACTACTTGACCAACTCTCTCAGGGAGAAAGACCATCTGCCACCACATCAACCCAACAGATGGCACCTTCCTCTGAAGGTCACTTAAACACACAGCCACTCAAAGAATCTCAGCCACCTGCCTCTATTTCTGGCACCATTTCTCACGACCAAAACCCCCCTGAGCAAATGGATGCTATCCCTCAAAATCCCTTATCTCTCATCACACCGCAGATGACTGAACTTGTCATTAAAACTGTTGATGAGAGACTTTCTTCTGTCTTACAACCTATGGTGGAGGATGTACTGAGCCAAAAGCTTTCTGCTGATCAAACCCTTAAAGCCAATGCACCCAAAAAGGGGGAGATTCCAGCAGTGAAAGCTAAAAGAAAGAGGATGGAGAAGGAGAAAGAGAAAGAGAAGAACAAAGAAGTGGAAATAGAGAAGCACTGTGTGTATGAGACCGAGAAAGAGAAGGAGAATGGGAATGAGAAGGGAGCTGAAAAGGAGAAACTACATGAAAGTCAAAAGGACTTTCATCTCACATATAAGAAAAAGAAAAGTGCTGAAAAAGAGAAAAACTTGAATGAAATGGTTAAATAGGCTGATGCTTAACACAGCAGATCAATGGACAATATCATTGATCAGCTGTTTAGGCAAGGTTTCAATACTGAAAAGCTGGACTCTGAAATAAGAAGATTAGAGATCGAAGAGATTCAACAAAGATGGGCCAGCTACAGCACAATGGATAGAGAAAGACTTGAGATCATCATCAGATTTATCAGCAAATACCTTGGGAGATCATTTATCGAAATAAAATCATGGACCAGGGACAACATCTTGGCCATAACCTCCAAGATCTGTTCGTCTGAGGCATATACTAAGAGATTAGTAATAGAAGCTTTGAATGAAGTAGGAGCAGGGAGCAGGATTGAGCTAGCCAAACACTCAAAAGCCACACTCACCTCCAAAATGCTAACTCAGCCTGTCAACATTCCCTCTCCAAAACAACCACAACCACAACCCACAAAACCAACTCCCATACCCTCAAAACCAACAGCCGATGATGCACCTAAGCAGAAGAAGAGAAAGGTGTTGAGGGTGGAAGAAGAAGAGGATGATGATGAAGACAGGCTGTCGATCTCAGCTGTTCTGTAGTTGCCTAAGGCCAAAGATCTCTCTCTTGCAATAACTCCTGAGCAACAAAGAGATGCAATCAAAGTGAAATTGGAAGAACAAGAACAACACATATTGCACGATGAAGAGTTATTGAGGAGAGTAGATAAAGCATATGCAGCCACTTCCTCCATCATCAATATGAAAAAACAAGCTCAGAGGATTTATACTCTTAGACATACTTTTCAGTATGTGAAAGAAAGAGTAAGAATTTGGCCTGATCCCAGGGTGGCTCACAGAATACAAAAGAAAAATATCCCTCAGAGATACAATGGGCAAGTGAAAAAGATTGTAGATGAAGTGATCTCCTTAGCCCTTGTAGTCTCACCCTGGGAAATCCTGGAAGATTTCAAAAAGGCCTACACCTCAAACATGCCTCCAGAAAAGATGCTGGAGAACAGAATGATCAAAAAGGGGCTGGTGTATAAAAGGCTGAATGAGATCAGAAAGGATGAGTTACCACTGCTGTTAGAAGGTCAACACCCCGATGAATTTGCTTACAGACAGATTACAACAGTGGTACTCAAAAATGGAAAACATGTCAAATTCCTGTCTGAGTACTATGGGCCTGAAGGATTCTTCGATGGTGAGGCAGAGGAGCTCACCATGAAGGAACAAATTGTATTTTTGGAGGCCTACACCAGGGAATCCTACAAGCTCATAGTTGGGAAGTGAGTCTCATGGATGGGGGAACAGCTCAGTGTCCAATTCCCCAATACAGAGCTCCCATCCATACATTGCCAACCAAATCATCAGAGACTCATTCCCAGGCCAGTGCTTATATGGGTCATCTTCTCAACTGATCAAGAAGGAAAAAAACCAACCATTCTGCCAACAATAAGTGAGAAAATAAATCAATTAGAGGTTTTGGCTGCATTGGTTCAGGGGGAGTTTGTTGAATACCTCGTTCGGTGCAACCACCCTCCTGCTCACCGTCCTAGTCAATGGATCCACATCACTCTCCTCCTCCTCATCAGGAGGGTAGAAATCCTGATGGAAACTAGCTGTGGTGGCATCCCCATGAGTGGGTGGTGGATGTGTAACATGTGCAGTGGTGGCCCTAGAAGAAGCGGGGCTAGAGTCTCCACCAGCGCCATTATCATCATCAACGGCGTCATCAGATGGAAGAGCAATCTTCTCAACATCTGAGTCACTCTCCTCGTGATGCCACTTACGCCTTCCCGGGGCCACGTAATCTCCTGGGCCAGGTGCCCGAATAGTCTCTTTATAGGGGGCTTTACCTGCTTGCCCCTGTAGACCTTCATTCTCCCAAGAAAGGTGTGATCCATAATCTCGAGAGATACTGCATTGTGGCTCTCCTTGGGTGGCAAAGGAAGCTTCTCATCTATAATCATTTGTAAAAATCTTGGGTACATACACAAGCCTTGCTTTCCTTTGGCCTCAAGATTCTGGATCAGGTATGCAAATATCATGTTGGAGAAGCTGAAGGGGTGATTCAGCCCTAGTGCCATGTAGGCATTCTAGATTTGGTCAGATAAGTCATCAAATCCACCCTTTCTTGATGCAATGCACTTAAGGATGACGTGTGCTAAGTACTTGAACTGGGGACACGGGTTGATTTTGTTTTGCACACCTGCGTTGATGTCCCTTGAGTACTTCATCCTGAGAAGACATCCCCTCATAGTTAGTGGGTGTAACTTGGTTGGGTGAGCAGCATGATCACCCAGGTCCAGAACTCGTCAAAAGTCTGTCACTATCACCTCTATCTCTTGCCCAAAGATGGTGCTCCGAATGCAATAGGGCTCACTAGATCGGTCAACAGATGCACCCTCCCAGAAAGCCTGCTGTATAGACTTGTAGGGACTACATGGTGTAGATATCGCTCTGTATATCCTTGATCTCTTTAGGAAAGCAATGATGCCAGCAAACTCGGCAGCGTTCCTAGTGGTGGCGTCCAAATGAGCACAAATATTGTGCTTGGTGTTTATGATCCACCGATCTGCCATATATCTGTAACACAAGACACATACATATTAGATCAGCACATAACAGAAACCAATTCACTCTAAACTATTTGTGATCAGTCTGGTTCAAATGTGCGATTGAAGAATACGACTGAGTTCAGTCGGGTGACTGAGTCTGCGACTGAGGTCAGTCGGGTGACTGCGCCTATGACTGGGTTCAGTCGGGTGACTGAGCTTTATACGCCTCGTTTATTCGCCGGCTAGGTCATTTGCCCAGCTCAGTCATGCGATTGGAGTTCATCAAGGTGTCCATCGCATGACAGACTGTCTGTTCGATTGAAATTCAATTTTCAGCAGATCCTAATATTAACATCGTGGTTTGGCTCATTAGACTTGGATCACCGTACTTAGCACCTATAACCTTGATTTCAACATTTTACTTAGTTTTATTAGTTTATTAATCCAACAAAGTCTTAGTTCTCTTTTAGGCCAGAAGCCGGTCAATTAGGGCACAAATCGACTGCGATTTGGATAGATTGCACCGCATTGTGCCTGTATAACAATAGCAATCATCATAACACAGTAATTTATAGTTCAACAAGATCAATTGACAATCGGGCTATAACAACACTATTGGTTGATTTTAGGGCGAATGGCGAGTGACAAGCATATGTGACCCACTTTAGCCCTATTAATACTGTTGGACCAAAAGAACCAATGAGCCTGATCAGAGAAACCTCTAAGTCCCACAGGACATCACAACAGCTGAAGAAGACCTGATCAGCTGTTCTACAAAGTCTGAAGAATACAACTGCTGAAGTATTTCTGAAGTACTGAAGACAAAGACTGAGACAACAGCTGAAGATCTAAAGTCTGAAGACTTCAACAAGTACTGAAGACAAAGACTGAAGATCAACAGCTGAAAGACAAAGTCTGATGTTCAAGTACTGAAGACATCAGCTGATGCTAACAGCTGATGACAACAGCTGAAGAGGGCTTCTTCAGTTGTTGTGATGGTTTTTCTTCATCAGTAGTTTTCTTTTCTTTTCAATAGTTTGTTTTTTTCCTTTTCAGTACTTGTAAACAACTGAAGAGGTTGTTCTTCAGTTGTTGTAGTATCAGTAGTTTTATGTTTTTCAGTAGTTGTAAATAAGATGTTTAACACTTAGGAACATTTGTAAGAAGATGTCTGTTGTTGACATCTTCAGTAGTTGTTAACATCAGTAGTTATAAAACGGTTACATGTCACTTTCAAGTGACATCAGCCTACGTCACTCTTTCCTTTATAAGGAAGGATGACTCACCTGTAATCGTGCCATTGAGGCCGACAATCTTAATGCAATATTCCTTTTGTCGGATATTTCTCTCTCTATAACAAAATTCTTTTATCGTTTTATATCGAATGTTCTTGCTTGAATTTGTCTAATTCTGAGCTATTCCGCTGCTATATCTGTTCAATCGATTAACCAAGAGGCTAAGATCCTAACAAATGGTATCAGAGCAGGTTAATCATTGATCGATCTAACAATTGATCATTGAAACTGTTCAATCGCTCTAAGTTTGATCGAATTAGCAAATTCGCAAGGATCTGTTATAGAGATTGAGAGTGTATCGCTTCTGGCCGTTTTATTTGAGGTTCTGTGTGGTTCTGAGCTAAATTTATTGTGATTTTACTTGAATCTGTCTGATTTTCCACAATGACTACTTCTTCGAATGATCCTTTCAATACTGGATCCTCTACCAAGCCTCCGATCTTGGTGAGGAATGAGTATAACATTTGGCAGAGAAGATTGCTCCATCACCTGTCTGTCAATAGCTCAGGTTGTTGGACATCTGTGGTACATGGACCACATAAGCCAATGGTGAATGATCCGGAAACAAACCAGTTGGTTCCAAAGAAGAAGGAGCAATACTCCGATGAGGACAAGAAGTTGTTTGAAATCGATGCAAAAGCCCATGGAATTTTGGCTATGGCTATTCCTAATGAGATTTACTCTGGGCTTCTGCATTGTGAGTCTGCTCATGACCTCTGGAAAGCTATCAAAGAACAATTTGGTGGTACTGATGAGGTTTTAGCAAACAAACACAGGAATCCTCGCCCAACAATATGAGACTTTCTCTCATAGAAAGGGTGAGACTCTGACTCAACAATTTGAGCGGTTTTCATGTTTAATTTCTGAATTGAAAATGGTTAAACATGAATATACCAGGAGTCAGATGAACCATAGATTCCTAAGATCACTGCCTGAGAGATGGAACACATATACCATTGTTCTACGCTCAAATGCTGATGTTGATCGCCTATCTCTCACCCAACTTCATGGGAAACTGCTGCTTACATTCGAGAGAGAGATAGAGCAGAAAAGGAAATTGGTTTCATCTGGCAAGCTTACTGAGGATTTTGTCCAAGGGAACACTGCCCTGTTTGGACATCAAGAGTCAGAATATGCGTCATCTGAAAGCCAGTATGATGAGCATATTGATTTCTCTACAAACACTTCTGAGCCTGCCTTTGTGAGTGTTGATAGTTATTCTGCTGGTAGTAATAGTGACAATCTATGTTTCATCATGGATGATCTCAAGGGGATTGCTGATGATGACTTAGAAGAGATGGATATTTTGAGCCAAATGGCCTTGATAAATATCAGATCTCAGAAGTTCTACAAAAGAACTGGAAGAAATTCCCAGGACTCTCTGGCAAAACCAAAGTTGGTTTTGACAAGAGTAAGTTGAAGTGCCATAAATGCCACAGGCTTGGACACTTTGCAAGAGAATGTAGATCATCTGGATCTAACTCTCCTGCACCTTTTGTGACTTTCCCTGGCAATAGTCAACAAAACAGAGGGCAACAACCTGTCAATTCTGGTTATCATCATCAACCACAATCTCCTGCATATTTTGTTCCACAGGGGCCAATGCCATATCCATACCCCTGCTATTACATGCCACAACCAGGCCAGGTTCAAGCACCCACTGCTCAGCAACCACATGCACTCCCTGAGCCTCAACCATCCCAATCTCATCAACCTAATCAACCTCAACAACACAGCTTCTTCACACCAGGAGTTGTTGACTGGAGCAGTTTACCAGATGATGTGTCTGGTAATGAACAACTGTTCTCAGGTGCTGGTCAACATGGTGGTGAGCATCCTTTTGGAAATCTAGCTCTCATGACTTTGGAATCCTCTGATGGATCATCTTCAAGTACCTCTTCAACAAAGGTATCACAGGTATCCTCTGAGGCTAAGGCCAAATTATGTTCTGAAACTTGCATAGCAGCATTTGCCTCTATTAGAGAAGCAAATGTGGCTTTAATCAATAAAATGTAGAGCTAGAACAAATAATTTCCAAAAATAAAGAGTTTGAGTCTGTGCTGAAAGAGAAAACTGATGAGATTTACAAATTAAAATGCCAAATCTCTGATGATAAGGCTAGGGAGGATGTACTCTTAGAAAGTACAAAGACCTCAAAGATACTCTTGCTGTCACCCAGGTAGAGTGTGATCGATGGGTACAATCTTGCAAGGGCTTTGAAATGCTTCTTAGTAAGCAAACAGCTTCCAATGTGAAGTTTGAATTGGTTATAATCACACTGCTCCTCCTACAATTTTGCTTCAAGAGCAGGAGTAGAATCTGATGGAGAAAGTAATGACCAATCCACCTCATCATGTGATTCACTACTTGATAAAGCACCATCAGTAGTTGAAGTCAGTAGTAATCCCTCTGTGAACCTATCAGCTGATATTGATGGTTCAACTGCTGACACTCACATGATCAATGAGTTGATCAACCCAAGTGTTATCCCTAGAAGTACTGAAGGTACTGGAGAGCAGGGGATAACATCTGGAGTTCAAATCCCAATGACAGCACTGAAGAGAAGAAAACTGTCAGTAGGAAGGATTTGAAGCCTACTAAGGAAGTTGACAAGAAGGCAAAAAGTGCTTCTAAACTGCTGAAGAGCAAGTCTTCAGTAGTTTCATCTTCTTCATTTGATGATCAACAGAAGATGAAGAAGAAACCATGTGAAATATGTGGTCTATTCAATCATCTCACAGATGATTGTTGGTACAAAAAGGGATCCAAACTCAAACAAAAGGAGAAAATTAAAGAAAACTTGGCTAAAATGAAAACTGAGTTTGAGTCCAAGTTTGTACCAGCAGCATCAAATCCTGTTACTCCTATGTCCAAAAGAAATCTAAAAGGGAAGGAGTGCAACAGGCAATAGCTGAGGTTGCTCAAAAGAAGATGGTGCAACACAAGAACTCATCATCAAACACCAATACCAATGTGTCTGAAGAGCTGAAAGCTCTTTCCCAGAATCAGACACAGCTGGTAATGATGGTTCAACATCTGTTGGGAAGAGTTAACCAACTTGATGGCCCTGTGTTGAAACCCCAGAAAAGGAGATCCAAGCCAAAGGATTCCTCTTCTACACCATCTCCTTCACCTCAAGCTATTGTGCCCAATAAACCTGTTAGTTTACCATCTATTGATGAGACCAGGCCCAAAACCAAAAAGGTTTGGGTCTCCAAAACTAACTGATTGTTTATTATGCAGGTCTCTTCAACATGCCAAAGTAGCATCTGGTATGTAGACAGTGGGGGATCTATGCATATGACTGGGAACAACTCACTTCTTAATGACTACTCTCCAGGAAGGAAGGGATTTGTTTCCTTTGGCAATGATGCAAGAGGTTACATCATCGGGAAGGGCTTTGTTTCCAATGGGGAAATAAGGTTTGATGATGTCAACCATGTGGAAAATCTCAAGTATAACCTCTTGAGTGTCAGTCAATTGTGTGACAAAGGCCATGTTGCCCTTTTCACAAGCCAGAACTGCAGGATTCTGTCATCCAAAGTTCTGAGTTTGATTGACAAGGTATTGGATGCTCACACTCTCCTGAAGGCCAACAGGACAGGAAGAGTGTATGCCTTAGATCTTTCCAAGAAAATTGATCTCAAAGGCCATCCTTGCCTATTTTCCAAGGCCTCTCCTCAAGAATCTAATCTATGGCATAGAAGGCTGGGACATGTTAACTTCAAGAACATGAATCAGCTGATACACCATAGTTTAGTAAGGGGAATGCCTATGAAGGAGTTCAAGTGTGAAAACAACTGCACTGCTTGTTTGAAAGGAAAACAGCACAAGGTTTCATTCCCACCTATTGAAGAACCAAAGTCCACTGCCTGCTTACAACTTCTTCACATGGATCTCTTTGGTCCTGTGAGAGTGATGAGCATGGCACAGAAGAAATACTGTCTGGTAATTGTGGATGATTACTCCAGATTTGTATGGACTTTCTTTCTACATTCAAAGGATGAAGCTGCACAGAAGATCATAAACTTTGTGTTGTATGCTGAGAAGTAGTATTCCCTCTCAGTCAAGTGTATTAGAAGTGACAATGGAACAGAATTCAGGAACAATACACTTGATGAGTTCTACCTTTCCAAGGGAATAAAGAGACAGTTTAGTATTCCAAGAACTCCTGAACAGAATGGAGTTGTGGAGAGAAAGAACAGGACCCTCATTGAAGCTGCAAGGTCTATGTTGGCTTTCTGGACTGCCATTGACCTTTTGGCTGAAGCTGTCAACACAGCATGCTATGTGCAGAATAGAGTGCTAATAAATCAGAGGTTGATGAAGACTCCATATGAAGTTCTACATCATTTGGCCCCTCTCATTTCATTCTTTAGAGCATTTGGGTGTCCCTGTTTCATTCTCAACACAAAGGATCAGCTCCAGAAATTTGATCCTAAGGTGGATGCAGGGTACTTTTTGGTTATTCATCAACTTGCAAGGCATACAGAGTCTTCAACTGCAGAACAAAGATGGTTGAAGAGACTCTACATGTCAAGTTCAATGAATCTCCAAAGGACAAGATTCCACAAAGCCCTGTGGATCTCTTTGATTTGGACATACTGCAATATGTTCCTTATCAATCTCCTGCTGTTGCTCCTGTCAACAGTTCACCACCTGGTGTTACTGCTGAAGATGATGATGATAGTAGTAATCACCTCTTCAGGTTTAGTGACCAACTGCCTGAGTCCTCTAAACCTGATGCTCCTGTAGCTCCAGCAGCACCATCCACAACAAATGCTGATGAGATTTCTGCATCCTCAACTTCATTTGAGTTGCCACCATCTTCATGGTTTCAAGAATCTGCATCAACATCTGCTGCTGCTGAAGGTCCTACAAACACTTGCACAGATTTGATTGTTTACCAAGAGCTGAAAAATCACCCAATGTCTCAAATCCTTGGTGATATCAATGCTGGTGTTTCAACCAGAAGCCAGTTGTCCAATTTGCTTCTGCTTCTATGCTCTCTTCATCAGTCAGCTAGAGCCAAAGAACTATCATGTAGCTTTGAGAGACAATGGATGGGTTGAAGCCATGCAGCTTGAGCTTCTTCAGTTCAAGAAACAGCAAGTGTGGGAGCTTGTTCCTCTACCCCCAGGTAAGTGTGCAATAGGCACTAAATGGGTGTTTAGGAATAAAACTGATGAAAATGGGCTAATTGTTAAGAACAAGGCCAGACTGGTTGTGCAGGGGTTTGCACAAGAAGAAGGTATGATTATGATGAAACCTTTGCCCTGTAGCCAGACTGGAGGCAATTAGATTGTTTTTAGCCTATGCTGCACTCCACAATCTTAAAGTTTTTCAAATGGATGTCAAAAGTGCTTTTCTATATGGTAACATAAGAAGAAGTTTATGTGTCAACCACCAGGCTTTGAGGATAATAAGCACCCAGAATGGGTATATAAGCTTGATAAAGCTCTTTATGGGTTGAAACAAGCACCTAGAGCCTGGTATGAGACCTTATCAAACTTTCTTCTACAGAATAATTTCACTAGAGGCTCCATAGATAAAACTTTATTTATTAAGAAGGTGGATCAGCATAAGCTACTTGTTCAAATTTATGTTGATGATATTATATTTGCATCCTCTGATCCCCAATTGTGTGAGGATTTCCAAAACTTAATGCAACAGAAGTTTGAAATGAGTGCAATGGAGAATTACAGTTCTTTCTAGGTTTGCAAATCAAACAAAAAGCTGATGGAATTTTCATTCATCAGTCTAAATACACAAAAGATCTTTTGAATAAGTTTGATTTACAAAACTGTAAACCCTGTTCTACTCCCATGTGCAACACCACACAATTGGATGTTGATCAGAAAGGTAAGGTGTTGATGAAACCCTTTACAGATGTATGATTGGTTCCTTGATGTATTTAACAGCTTCTAGACCAGATATTATGTTTGCTACATGTGTTTGTGCTAGATTTCAGGCTGCACCTAAGGAGTCTCATCTGATTGCAGTCAAGAGGATCTTTAGATATCTGCAAGGTACACAATCTCTAGGCTTATGGTATTCCACTGGACATTCTTGCAAATTAGTTGCTTTCTCTGATAGTGACTATGCAGGGTGTAAGTTGACCAGGAAATCAACTTCTGGTGGATGTCAATTCCTAGGCAACTGTTTGATTTCTTGGCAGAGTAAGAAACAAACATCTGTTGCTACATCCACTGCTGAAGCCGAGTACATTGCTGCTGCAAGTTGTACATCCCAAATACTCTGGCTTCAGAATCAACTTTTGGATTATGGCATTACAGAGACTAAGACTCCATTATTAATGGATAGTGCTTCAGCTCTTTGCATTGTCAAAAATCCAGTCCAGCACTCTAGGACCAAACATATAGAAATTAGACATCATTTTATAAGAGATTGTTTTGAAAAGGGTCTAATTAATCCTATGTTTGTGCCTAGTGCTGATGAGCTTGCAGACATTTTTACTAAGCCTTTGGATAGTTCAACTTTCCACAACCTGGTGTTAAGGCTTGGTATGCTGCAGCTAGAATAAGTGACAACTACTGATGATCTCAGTAATTACTGATGATCATTGGTAACCATGTCACATATAAGTACTGATGATTTTTTACCCTCAGTAGTTTTTATAACTACTGAAGGCTAAATGCTTTAAGTACTGTACTTTATCTGTTCTAAACTACTGATGTAGTTACAACTACTGAAATCAGTAGAAACAGATAAGTACTGATGTCCTATGAAACAACTGAAAACAGCAAAAAGGCTGATGAGTACGTGTTGAGGACAGTATGAAACAGCTGAAAGGCTATGAATTGACGACAACTACTGATGAGTACTCTCTCTTCAGTAGTTCACAAACTGCTGTTTCTTCATAAACAACTGAAGCAATACCATGTCTTCAGTAGTTTCACAACTACTGATGACTAACACCAAGTCTTCAGTTGTTTACAACAACTGATGGCACAACCAGGGTCTTCAGTAGTTTCACAACTACTGATGACTAATACCAAGTCCTCAGTTGTTTCAACATCTGAAGTCCAACTTGTCTTCAGTAGTTTTTAAAACTACTGATGCCTAAATCAGAGACTTCAGTTGTTTCAACGTCTGATTGTAAACACCATGTCTTCAGTTGTTTTATAACTGCTGACCACACCAATACCATCAGTCGTTTCAAACCTCTGAAAGTTAATACCACGTCATCAGTTGTTTCAAATACTGATGACTAACACCAAAACCTTCAGTCGTTTCATAACCCGTACCCTATATATCTGATCCCTCTTTCAAGTTTTTCATTCTTTCACGACCTAAAATTTCAAAAGCTCTGAAAACCTTTCACCTTCATTAATGGCGACCATGCAACTCAAGCCTCGACACAACTGTGTCGCGTACCTCACTAAATCGCCCTTCTGGACCAAATTCGATAATGCTATAGATCTTATGGTCCAATCACCACTGAAAACGGCCTTCCTCCTAAATCCAATCATTTATGCCGATTCGCTACATCAGTTTGGACGAATGCAACTGTTAATGGAGAATCTATCCATTCGTCCATCAACTCTCATAAGGTGGTCATCTCTACTGCTACCATCCGCCAGATATTACTATTAGATGATGCTGCCTACCCTGTTGGATATCCTAAGCGCCAACTTGATCTTTCATTTGGACAACATGGATATCAAGGTGATCTTAGTGCTTCGACCATCCTGAAGAAACATTTTCCAGATGCTGAACGCTTGATATTTCATATGGTAAATGTTTGCCTGGCCCCGAAGACTTCTTCTTGGGATCAACTGTCTTCCAGATGGCAACAGGTACTGTTCTCTATCCTTGAACAAGAACCACTAAACTTTTCTGAAATAATTTTTCTTGAAATCAAGGATATGGCCACAAAACCACTTTCTAACCGTTGGATACTATATCCTCGGTTTATAATGGCCATAATAGAGAATCAGCTTTCTGCTGAGGGACTAGTTGGTCTGGGAGTCCCTGCTTTGGCTGTATTGCCGGAGGTATACTCCCGACACAACACTGACCAAACTCTTAAACAGGCTGCCAAGCTGCGCAAACCCACGCAGCTGGAACCCACAGCCTCCACTTCCACATCCAATTCCCCTCCAAACCACAAAGAAGAAGCCTAAGAAAGCTACTCAGGGAGTTGAGTCCCCTGAGGATGCTCCTGCTGCACCAACGCAGGTTATCTCTACTGGAATAACCCCCCCAGTAGAGACTATGACTCCACCAACCGAAGCCGCTCAGGTTTCCTCTCAAAAGGAACCTGATGCAACCACTCAAAGGGAAGCCACACTGCTGGTCCTCCTCACTTGAGGGGATTACCATTGAAGAGCACCACTCGTCCCGGGTGCACACTGCTCTCCACACCCTCTCCTGATGCAACCGCCCCTCAAAGCCCTACAATAATTGTTGCAAAAGTGCTGACGCAGTTGCATTCCTCACCCCCTACCCAGACACCATTACACTGGGATAACCTCAACACCTGAGGGGGAGGATCACAATGCTTCTGTCAACCCACAGCACAGGGTTATCATGTTCATCTCCTGGTGTAGACAAGGAGGTGCGACCTTCTGGTGAGGCTGCCACTGCCCCTGACTCAGCAAATGACCAGGATGCAGTTGGTAACATCTCTAAGACCTCACCAGTGGCAACAGCTGATGAAGGACATAGTCCTGAGGCTGGAAGTCCCCAGAACCAAGACCAGGGGCACATGCTATAATTGATCTACACTCAAGGCATGTTAATCCTGACTCTGTCAGGAGGTCAGGTGATTCAGTATCAACTGATGATGACCTGAGCTTCTTCTATGATGTAGTTGCTTAAAACACCATCCTAGAGGATGAGGTTAGCAGACTCAAAGAGCTGCTGGCCAAGATGTCTCAGGATGAAAGTCCATCTGCCACCACAATACACCCACAGATGGCACCTTCTTCTGAAGGTCCCCTACACACGTGCCAATACATACTTCCAAGCCACCAGCCTCTGCTTTTGGCACTGATTCTCAGGATAGAACCATCCTGATCAATCAGCTGCTAACCTTCAAAAATCCCTACCTCTCATCACTCCCATGATCACAGATATAGTGATCAAAGCCATTGATGAGAGGCTTCCTACAATAATACAACCCCTGGTGGAGGAGTTGGTGACCAAATCCCTTTACTACTGCTCAAACCCTTGCACCCAATGCACCAAAAAGGGGAGAGTCAGTCAGTTAAGGAAAAAGGAAGAGGACATGGGGAGAAGAGAAAAGAATCAGAGAAGGTAAATGAGAAGGAGAAGGAGAGTGAGAAGAGAGCTGAAGTGAATGAAAGTCAAAAAGACTTTCATGTCACATATCAAAAGAGGAAAGGAGAGTCTGAGAAGGAGAAGGGCTGAATGATATGTTAAGAAGCTGATGCCAACCATAACCGTTCAATGGATAAAATCATTGAACAGTTATATAGGCAGGGTTTTGACATCCAACAACTAGACTCCGAGATCAGAAGGTTGGAGACAGAGGAGATCAACTCAAGATGGGCTAGCTATGATGCCTTAGAAAGAGAAAGGCTGAGATAATGATTAGATTTATAGCCAAATACTTGGGAAGATCTCTGATAGAAATAAGGGCCTGGACCAGGGACAACATCTTGGCAATAACCACCAAGATTTGTTCATCTGAAGCATACTCCAAAGTTTAGTGATTGAGGCATTGATGAAGCTGGGGTTGGGAACCGAAAAGAACTGACAAAATTTACTAAGCCTCCCTTACAGCCAAAATGCTAAAACAGTCTGAAAAGCCTCTATCCTCAAAATCACTACCTCCACAACCCACTAAAACAACCCCTTTACCCTCTGAACCAACCATCCACCCACAAAACCAAATCCTTTACCCTCAAAACCCACTGCCAGTGATGTACCTAGACAAAAGAAAAAAAGGTACTGAGCCTGATGAAGAAGAAGAGGAGGATGAAGACAGACTGCCACTCTCTGCAGTTATCACTTTGCCTAAGGCTAAACCAATGTCCATCACTCCTTCTTCTCAAATGCTGATGTGATGATAAAGATTGAAGAGGAACAGATGCAAAGACCAGATGAGGAAATGCTGAAAAGCATTGACAAAGCATATGCCACATCCTCTTCAATGATTAGCATGAAGAAAGAAGTATTAAGATTGTACACCCTTGCTAATACCTTTCAATACCAAAGGGAAAAAGTAAGGATATGGCCTGATCCTAGGGTGGCACACCGGATTGTCAAGAAAGAAATTCCTTCAAAATACAAGGGCCAAGTGAAGAGGGTTGTCGACGAAGACATCACTGTGGTTCTTGTAGTGTCCCCTTGGGAAATCGTAGAAGAGTTCAAGAAAGCCTATGAAGCCAAACAAACACCTCAAAAGATGTTGGAGAACAAAATCATAAAGAGGGATTGGTTTACAAAAGACTTGAAAACTTCAAACAAGAAGAGCTCAACCTGCTCTTAGAAGGGACTCATCCAGATGAGTTTGCTTATAGACAAATAACCACGGTTGAGCTCAAGAATGGAAAACAGGCAAAGTACATCTCTGAAGTGTATGGCCGAGAAGGACTATTTGATGGTGTGCCCGAGGTGCTGACAATGGATGAGCAGATCATGTTTCTAAGGGCTTACACCAAGGAATCATATAGGCTGATACACGGGAAGTAGATCTCATGTTTGGGTAACAGCTCAGTGTCCAAGTCCCCAATACAGAGCTCCCAACCATATCATGCAAAACAGATCATCAGAGACTTCTTCCCAGGCCGGTGCTGAAAAAGGGTCACTTCTCATCTGATCAAGAGGATAAAAAAGACCAATCTATCTGCCAAAATAAGTGGGACTCGTCAATAACTTAGAGGTTTTGGCTACATTGGTTCAGGGGGAGTTTGTTGGACCAAAAGAACCAATGAGCCTGATCAGAGAAACCTCTAAGTCCCACAGGACATCACAACAGCTGAAGAAGACCTGATCAGCTGTTCTACAAAGTCTGAAGAATACAACTGCTGAAGTATTTCTGAAGTACTGAAGACAAAGACTGAGACAACAGCTGAAGATCTAAAGTCTGAAGACTTCAACAGGTACTGAAGACAAAGACTGAAGATCAACAGCTGAAAGACAAAGTCTGATGTTCAAGTACTGAAGACATCAGCTGATGCTAACAGCTGATGACAACAGCTGAAGAGGGCTTCTTAGTTGTTGTGATGGTTTTTCTTCATCAGTAGTTTTCTTTTCTTTTCAGTAGTTTGTTTCCTTTTCAGTACTTGTAAACAACTGAAGAGGTTGTTCTTCAGTTGTTGTAGTATCAGTAGTTTTATGTTTTTCAGTAGTTGTAAATAAGATGTTTAACACTTGTAAGAAGATGTCAGTTGTTGACATCTTCAGTAGTTGTTAAACATCAGTAGTTATAAAACGGTTACATGTCACTTTCAAGTGACATCAGCCTACGTCACTCTTTCCTTTATAAGGAAGGATGACTCACCTGTAATCGTGCCATTGAGGCCGACAATCTTAATGCAATATTCCTTTTGTCGGATATTTCTCTCTCTATAACAAAATTCTTTTATCGTTTTATATCGAATGTTCTTGCTTGAATTTGTCTAATTCTGAGCTATTCCGCTGCTATATCTGTTCAATCGATTAAACCAAGAGGCTGAGATCCTAACAAATACTAAATCTGGTTTCAATCAGGCGACTGGATCCATTCGCTCTTTTCATTCGGGCGATTGGATCTCAGTCGTGCGATTGGTTCAGTCGGTCACATTCAGTCGGGCGACTGACTCATCCGGACAACTCCATTCAGGTGACTGGCTCAATCTTGTAAGCCAGTCGTGTGAATGGTTCATACTCATGCTCCATTCGGTTGACTAGTGCATAAGTATGGTCCAATCGTACGACTGGTCCATACTCATGGTCCTGCTGTGCGAATGGTCTTTACTTACGATTTTGACTTTAATACCATGTATTCATTTATTCCCTTTTCAATTGACATGACATTTTGAATATTCAATCATCACAGACATGATCATTTTAACTTTGAAAACTTTTGATCACCTCAGACATGATCCATTTTGTCACCACAGACATAACCCTTTTTAGTGATTAGATCCCAGACAGAATTTCAATACATAGTCCGAATTTTAACAACTAAAAGTTACAGACTTAAACAAATGAAACAACTAGAACTAAAAGACAAATTGAAAACACTTTTTGTAAATTTTGTATGAGGTGGAAATCCTAAGATAGATATCTAACAGATTTGTTACTAGAATAGTCAGCTTCAAGTTATTTTGACTATAACCGGCACGAATCATTATGGAATCATACAGGTAATCAAATCATTCAGGACGTGTTACCAAAATCTTTTGATGCTAGATTCTTGTTTTCATCGAGAGTCATTAGCAAATTTAGAAAATCATACTAGTACTATAAGATGCACACATTGATTTGGACTTTAAAGACTTGTCGCCACAATGATTGTCAGTATCATTGTGCACTTAAATCCATACACAGACTTTTGACACAGTTGGTGACGGTTTAAGGTTTAATTATTTCAACAAGCATTTGTGGATCCCACACTTATATGGTAATCAACATTCCTTAGGAGATTTTTGAGTGGTCTACGGGTATTTTGACAAGAAAAAACTATTCTTAGAGCTTTCAAAGAGAAGCCAAACCTCAGGTTAGTGCCACCGCACAGCAGAGAGGCGGCAAACAACAATGAATTCTAGAATATATAGGTTATGCTTATCCTCAGGTCAGTGCCACCGCACAGCAGAGAGGCGCACAACCTATCTTCTTGTTTGAGCAATTTTATTCTTTTTGCATAGATCGCACCAACAACATAGGTTATTAGTTTGATTGCTTTTTGCATTTTTCATCATGTGCTTTGCTCATATTTTGGTCATCCGCACACATTTGTGGCATTTATTTTGGTCGCCACCCCTTATTGGAACTCTATTGATTGTGTTAACCAGGGATAAGATGATGACCCATAGCTTGTTAATCAACTTAGTTTGATCTTGAGATCACTAATGAGGTCTACTTATCTATTGTGTTGAATCTACCGACACATCGTATAATGGTCTAGCAACCTCTAGGTCTACTTTCTCCGTGTTACCTTAGTAATAGCTAGTTTCACTATCATTTTCCTTTTATTATTGCTTAGACTTCTCAGACTTATACTTCGAATTTCACATCTAATTCAATTTAATATTTTAAATTCCTGAATGCTTTGTTCCTATGTACTATCATTTTCCATAGATATTGAATCTTTTTCACAGATCCAATCTCATTCTATCGGCTAGCCTGTCCTCCTCCCTTGTTTTTTTATACTAACTTAACTTATTCTCCCCCTAAAATTCTAAAACCATAAACAATTTGCGTTTTTAGGATTTTAATAGGCGAAGAAATAAAAACAATAAAATTAATTAAATAAAATCAAATCAAATCAAAGAAAATAAAAGAAAAATGGACTCGACGCATTGGACTAAACATGTTCATCGTCTGGAATTACATCACTTTTCTTTTCAACGCCATTGATCTCTAACAGATATAGAAAACGTGGTTTATCAAAGGCTTTTGTGTAGAGGTCAACACATGGAAATCCGTATTTATTTTAACAACATCGATTAGATTCTTTTCAAAACAATCACGTATAAAGTGATATTTAATGCCGATGTGTTTGGTCTTAGGATGTTGGACATGATTTTTAGTAACGGCTATTGCAGCAGAATAATCAACAAATATAGGGGTGTTAGAAAATTTCAAACCGTAGTCCCGCATCTGTTGTTGAATCCAGATGATTTGAGAACAGCAGCTTGCCGCAACAACATATTCAGCTTCACAAGTTGACAACGCAACTGATGTCTGCTTCTTACACTGCCACGTGACTAATCTTCTCCCAATGAATTGACAGCCTATTCAGGTGGATTTGTAGTTCATCTTGCAGCTGCCATAATCCAAGTCACTGTATGTGGTAAGCTCAAAATTATCATCATGAGGTTACCACAACCCAAGTGTTGGTGTACCCTTCACATAACAAAATATGCTCCTGACCCTTATAAGATGGTTAACTTTTGGTTTCGCCTAATATCTTGAACAGAGACATGTGCGTACATGATATCAGGTCTTGAGGCAGTGAGGTACATGATGGATCCAATCATTCCTCGGTACATGGTGGCATCAACCAGATCACCATTCTTGTCGGGTGCTACATCATGGTTTGTAGCAAGTGGAGTCCTAGCTGCGGAAGCATTCTCCATGTCAAACCGACTGAGAATATCCCCTACATACTTACTCTGATGTAGAAATATCCCCTTTGGTATTTGATCCACTTGTAACCTGAGAAGGAACTTCATCTCTCCAATGGCACTCATTTCAAATTCTGCCTTCATTACTGCTTCAAATTCTACCTTCATTACTGCTTCAAATTCTTTACATAAGTCTTCATTCTTAGAACAAAGATTATGTCATCAACATAAATTTGAAAAAGCAGCAGATCACCATCCTTTTCTTTGATGAACAATGTACAATCAATTACAGCTCTGCGAAATCCGTGTTTCACAAGGTGAGTTGAGAGTTTTTCATACCATGCTCTCGGGGCTTGATGAAGCCCATAGAGAGCCTTATCCAGTTTGTAAACTTTGTCCCGATGATATGGATCATCAAATCCTTCAGGTTGACTGACATACACTGTTTCCTGGATTTCACCATGAAGAAATGCACTCTTTACATCCGGTTGATAGACTTTAATCTTCATGTAAGAGGTATAGGCTAGGAAGATACGGATGGCTTCCATTCTCGCCACAGGTGCAAATACTTCATTGTAATTAATTCCCTCGACCTGTCGAAATCCTTGAACTACAAGTCGAGCTTTGTTCCTGATTATGACTCCTTGGTCATCTTTCTTACATTTCAAGACCCACTTGGTGCCAATGACCATAGCACCTTTAGGGCTATCTACTAGTGTCCAAACACCTAACTTCTTGCACTGAAAAAGTTCTTCTTGCATGGCACTTACCCATGCCTCATCATTTAGGTATTCACTGACGTATTTTGGCTCAAACTGAGACACAAAGCAACGATAAGCACCATCGTGAAGATACCCTTTCTTCATTACTGAGGCATAATCAGCTGAATACAGCTAATTTCTTTCCCCAATGACATTTTCCAGAGGATGATAGACATTTAGGCGTGATCCAGGAATGGTGGGAACAACTACCTTAGAATCAAGATTATGAACTTGCAGCAGTTGGAACCTGTTGCTCCCGATTGTTCTGATCATTCTCCACAGCTTCATCATCAGAGGAGGAGTCACTAACCTCGAGTGCCCCTTTGAATGGTTAGGAAATTTCCCTTGTGAACCAAATGATGTTGAGTCTTGTGATGGTGTGTTTAAGTCATCATACATCATTTTGGCTGCTAACTTATCATCAGAAGTGGAGAGAGGGATGTTGAAGGACTTGAAGAAGCCATCATATTTGAAAAAGAATGCGGGTCCTTTTCCAGCAGGAGGGGTGGTGTATCTCTGAACGTCCACATTACACCACACCTCTACTTGACCCGTTGAGTTGTTGTAAAGTCTCTTATTCGGTATATTGTATCCTAGAAAGATCCCTCTTCAGCCTTCTCGCTAAACTTGCCTTCCTGAGTTTTCTTCAGTAGGGTGCACGGTGCGCCAAACGGTTCGAGGTACTCTAGATTTGGTTTATGTCATTGAAGTAACTCGTACATGTCTTGCCATGATGTTTTACCACCAGAACTCGATTTAACATGTAACACGCATTGGCAACTGCCTCATTCCAAAATTGGATAGGAAGTTTCGAGTCTGCTAGCATTGTCCATTTTGTCTCTATTAAGCTGCGATTCTTTCTCTCAGCAACTCCGTTCATCTGAGGAGTGTAGGCAAAAGTGAACCGGTGCACAATTCCCTTTTCTTTGCAGAAAGCCTCCATCCATGGTTCTTGAACTCGGTTCCATTGTCTGAGCGTACTTGTCTTACCTTCAGCTTGTAGAGCGACTCCAGTGTAGTTACTAATTCTTTGAATGACTCAAATGTTTCTAATTTTGATTTCAGAAAAGTCACCCAAGAGAATCTTGAATAGTCATCTCTAACTACATAGTAGTACAAGTCGCCTGCAATGCTCTTTGTACTGACTGGATCAAACAGATCCATGTGAAGAAGCTTAAGAGGCAGTTTAATGGAATGAACCTTCTTTTCCTTATGAGACTTCTTCATCTGTTTGCCTTTCTTGCAGGCGACACAAAAATCCAGGAGTTGGAAGTTTTTGACGTTTACTCCTCGCACTAGATCATTGTGGATCAAGTGATTCATCTTCCTTGGATTGATGTGTCCTATTCTCCTATGCTAGGAGATAGAATCCTTCTCAATAGCTTTCAACAAGAAGAACTAAACTTGATGATCCGTTGTGGAGGCCTTTGGTAGATCCAAGACGTAAAGGTCATTATATCTTGAGGTTGTCATTAAGAGTTGGTCCTCCAGAATCACATAGTCCTTTTTGAGGACATAGCACTTCTTATTGTCGAAAACTACCTTAAATCCCTTGTCACATATTTGGGAAATAGAAAGTAAGTTGGTTTGTAGTTGTTGAACATAGTTTAACTTATCAAACTTCACTTTCTGGTTCCCTACTTCCCCTTGAGCTGTGATGTAACCTCGTTTATTTCCAGCAAAAGAAACATGACCTCCTTTGATTTGCTTGACGTTTGACAGGAGTGCCCGGTTCCTAGTCATGTTCTTGGATGCTCTGCTATCTACAATCCAAGTGTTTGTTTCAGCACTATAGCGAACACCCTACCCATTCAATTGAAAACATTAGTTAAGGTGAGGGACCTAAGCCTTAACCGGCATAGGTGTACCAGAGGCATCACACATCATTAAATCCACCCATTGTCCTTTAGAGGGTGAGGGAAGATCATTTGTCTTCTTGTTCTCATTTCCAGACATTGAAATAGATTTTTCTTTCCATAAGCCAGCTTTGTGTAAGGCCTATTTGTGGTAAACAGACGACTGGCTAATGGGTTGAACTTTAGGTTGAGTGACCCTTTTTGGTGGAGTCATGGATATCCTTTTTGAAAAGCTAGTTTTAGTGTCATAAAGTTCAATTTTCTGCCTTGGAGTCTAATAATAAGGACAAATAGATGCGATGTATCCATAAGGACAAGTACCTGTTTCTGTGGAGAAGTGTGTGACACAGGTGTGACTTTATTCAATTTGGGTTTAGACACTTCTTGTTTCGATGTTTTAACTTGTTTAACAAAATTAATTGTTTGAACCTTCTTAACATCTTTACTCTTTTGTTTACCCAAACTTAAACATGATGCACGTGTTTGGTTAACTTGTATGGTCTTTTTACATTCACACTTGGGCATGGTTGAACCTGAATTTATATTAATCTTTTGAAAATTGTTTGTCGAGATTCACAATAGGCATTTTGCCTTTTGATTTAGAAGTGGCCTCCTTTAGTTTAGTGCCAGTTTCAATAATTTGACATGTTGAATCTAGATCACTTATAGGAGGAGTGGACATCACATGATCCTTGATTGGGTTATTGTTTATTGGTTTACTTTTGGCATCCAACAAGGTCTCATGTGGTGGTGGAACCACTTTATAACCCAATCCCTCCCTGTTGTTATGTTCTCTCACTAGGTGTTAGAGAATGTGAGAAGAACTTGTCCAACTATGTAGTTTTTGCTTTAATGAATTTATTTCTACTTCCAAAACAACTTTTTGTTTCTTTGTTTCTTCTAGGGAGCTTAGATGGAACTTAATGTCATTAGCTTGGTTAAAAGCTACAACTTCAGTTTCCCTAAGTTGTTTATTTAACAGTTCTATTTTTACTTTATAACTGTGCTCATTTAATTTTAAAGTACGATTTGCTTCAGTGCACAGTTGCAAGTCCTTTACCAGGCTATCATTGTGATCTAATAACCTAGAAAATTTTAAGTTTATGATTTCCCTAAATTTATTACATTCAATGCATGCATGACTATCAAATAACTGATCAGTGGTACTTACCTAAGAAGGTGCGGTTGAATCAGCCATCAAAGCAGAGTCTGACTTTGCTGGTTCTGGTGATTCTGAACTTGTCCCTTCTTTAGGCGGGTGATCAACCACAATTGCAGTATCTTTAGTATTTGACATCGCGAGTTCCATTGCAATATCACTTTCGCTTGCTGAGTCGTCATCAAAATCCTCAACACTAGCGATGTTGGATTCTCCCGGAGACACAAACCGAAAGCTCCAATCTTGTCCTTCCTCATCCTGAGCGGTCAAGGTTTATGATCCTTGCTCGACAAAGTAGTACTACTTGTGGGTTAATCCCGATGAGTGAAAGATGAGAATGGATTCCCATTTCCTGTCTTCTTAGGCTTCACAGATTCATGTTTGAAGTGCCCCCTTTCCCTATAGTTTAAGCACGTAACTTTGGTCTTGTCAAAACCAAAAGTTTTGTCTTTAGTAGCAATCAAGTTGTGTCTGGTCTTCTTGAAAAACTTCTTAGCACTCCGAACCGCACTTGCTAAGGCCCACATGATGTCCATTCTCTCCAGCTCTTTCTCGTCTACCATTTATTGGATTCCTCAAATCATTTGGTTGTCCGGTCTCAATATTAAACATCCATGATCATTTAGGAAAACTTTCATCCAAGCCTGATGAAGGATTCTTTGTAGGTTATTCTTCTATCTCAAAGGCTTATAGAGTGTTCAATCCTAGACTGAACATTATTCATGAATCTACAAATGTTCAATTCAAAGAACATTCATTTCCCAAATCTACAAATAGGATACTAAAAACAACCTGAAGTATTTCAAAGAACTTTAGCATCCACAACCTTCACCACAACCATCTCCAAAAACATTACCACAAACAACACCAAAAACAACCCCTCAACCTACACCTATATCACCTCATCATCAATCTCCAATATCACCATCACAACAATCACCTATATCCCCTTTTCAACCTGTGCCATCACAAGATTACCCTGCTGATGTAGGAGGATCAACCAGTGCTTCTAAAGCTTCCAAATCATCTTCTGATGAGGAGGATCATCACACTCATATGCCTGCAAAAACAGCAACTTCTGAGCCTGCTCCCTTAGAGAGTTTTGCTGATTCAAATGTTAACAGACCAGATGAGAAGGATGAACTAATTACTGAATTGATGCAAAGGATTGAAAGAATGGAGAGAATTCTAAACAGAAGGGCAAGAATCATAGATGATAGAATTCTCGAACTAGATGAGAAGGAACATGAGCTGAAAGATCTTAAAGATAAACATAAGGCTGAATTGACTGAGAAAGATAAGGAAATTGAAGTTGTAAAGTCTGCCCTTAATCAATCAACAGAAGAAGTCGGTGAACATATTGACACTCTTGAAATTCAAACAATAGCAATGGAGGAACAAGAAAATATCATAGAAGAACAAGCTAATACCATGTCCAAACTTGAAAAAGAAATTGATAGCAAGAACAAAAGGATATCTGAGCTTGAAATGATGATTAAGATCCAAAGAAATGAAGTGGATGATGATGATGAGAAAGAAGAACAACAAAAAGGTTGATGTTGATGACAACCAGTCAGTTGAGGAAAATGAAGAATAAGAGGGTCATACAAGTCAGACAGAGCATGAGGAACACAGTTTAGATATGGTGATTATTCTGAAGAAACCTCTACTCATCACACTGAAAAAGCTGAGTTTGAAGAACTTTTCAGCACACTAGATAGCTTTACTTTTGAATAATTCAATGTTGATAGTGATTTCTAGGACTTTGTAAACAACCTAAAATCTAATTCTGATCCAATTGTGTTTATTCCAAAATCTCCAGAATCTTTGGAGAAAGAGCTGAACATGCAGATTGTTCCTGCAGTGTCTCTAACTGAAGAGCAAAAAGAAAGAATAAGAGAAATGGTTTAACGGGAAAAAGAGAAAGAAAAAGAATCAGAAAAAGAAAAGCAAGAAATGAATGTGGATGAACAAGTACAAACAACACCCAAGAGAATGCCTGAAGTAATAGAAAAGGGTGAAGCTTCAAGCCCTCAACTTCAAACTTACTCACGAAAAAGGAAATACTTAGCTGAAAAGGCTAAGGGTAAGAGATCAATAGTTGAAGAAGAACCAGTCAAGAAACAAAAAGATGACCCCAGAAGTCTAGCAGCAATTGCTGAATTTTTGGAAGAACATGAGCAGGAAAAAGCTTAATTGAAGAAATTGGCTGGTGCAATTGGTTTGGAAGAAGGTGAGATTGCTGGTGGATATGAAGCTGAAAAGGATGTTCTTATGGACAGTCCCATTAAAGCAGAACAGGCAGTGGAAGACATGGTATCCAAAGCACAAACTGATGACTTGATGATTAAAGCCATGTTTATGTTCAATCAAGGTTATGATCCTGATGAAGTGTTTGGAATGACTTATGAAGGCATCAAGGAGGAGGAAGAGAAAGTAAAAAAGGCTGCTTGATCCAACAATTGAAACTGAGTAGGAAAAGGCAATCTTCAAAGATACTACTGTGCATAAAGGTTCTTCTGTGAAGAAACATCCGGGTATGATAGACCATTGCCAAGACAGACTCCTCTATCCAAGCTATCATCAATGAAAAGTTCATCTCCAATCCATAAGCCACTATTTCCTGATCCTTATAGTATGACTGATAAGGAAATGAAGGATTAACTCACAACTCAAGGCTTCACCAAAAAAAGTTGGCTAACATGAAGACAAATTCTTTAAGAGCTGTTACTCTCAAGATGATAAATGAGAAGAAAGAAAAATTAAAGCAGTTAGAAGAAGAGGTGTTTAACAAGAAGCCAAGAGGAAGAGTGTCTGCACATGACATGAGTCTTACTCACTAAGATCAAGATTATCTTGCACCTATCATTCATAGATATCCAGAGTGGTTTGCTGAACCCTCTCAACTGAAGCTTCAAGAAGGGTTGACCACTACTGAGATGATCAGAGGAATATCTACTCCAAAAGGAAAAACAGATCAAAAAATTATTGCCTGGAAGTATGATAGTGCGTGGAACATGTTTATGGTCAAAAGGATCTCTGTCTTAGTGCAATTCTTTACTAAGTACTCTGCTTTGGTAAATGCACTTGAGATTCATGACTTGAAAGAACTGGCCAACCTAGAGCTGATCAACCACAATGCCATGTACAGAGGCTATGAATTTGAAGGAATACTCAAAATGTTCTTTGAAAGCTACATGCATGATGAAAGATAAAACATTCAAGAATCCAATGAAAAAGAAACAAACAAAACCAGCTGAAGAAGTTGTATTCCCTGAACTTAAAGTCAAACCTGTTGAAGCCTTGAAAAGAAAAATGGTAGCTGGTACACATTTCTCAATTCTAATTTCAAATGTGTTTTATGATGAGAAGGCATATGAGTTAGTGATTGAGAGGAAATGGGGAGGAAAAGAGGGTGCTGAGATTAGATTATTTAGTGGTTATGATGTGAGATTATTGGATCAATCATACATTCAATACATCTATACAAGACACTTCACAGAAATATCAAACAAACTGGGTGAAGAAGATCTACATTTCATTCTGAAGTGTATCAAACTACTAAAGATGGCCTATGATCAGATCAATGAAAAAAGAAAGAAAAGAAAGAAGAAGAAGACACCTCTCCAATTGGGCAACATTGTCAAGCTTGAAGTTGATGTAGATGGTTCCCTATTGATTCATAGAGATGGACTTTCAACAGTTTCTCTTTGGGAACCTATTTCTTTGAAGAAACTACCACTTGAAGCAATCCATAATATGAGTAGAATGAAGATTCATGTACTGAGCAAGGATAAAATGTCAGAGGCTCAAGATTTTGTCAACATGATCAAAGCAATTCTGGATCCAAGACAAGCTGCACCTTTTGTATCATCAAAAGACCCGGCTGAATCATCACAACATCAATCACCTCCCAAACAATGAGGAAAACTAGGCTGTATAATCCTTAGGGGAGTATTGTTGCACCCTGAAAGGATCATACATGCCAACTTAATGGGTGAATTGATGATTGCTCAGCTGCAATCCCACAAGTCTAAGAAGGAATGCGGATGAAGATCTGCAAGAAAAATAACAAGTGTTATCTTCCGCATTAGTTAATGCGGAAGACATAAGTCTGATGTGGACAAGTGTTTACTCTTCCGCATTGACGAATACGGAAGACATAATACTAATGTTGAAGAACAAGTTACTCTTCCGCATTGACTAATGCGAAAGAACAAAAGAAGATGCGGACAAGACTTTGCTCATCCGCATTAACAAATGCGGATGACCGACCGAATGTGCATAAGTATTTTTTCATCCGCATTAACTAATGCGGATGACCAACTTACTAATGCGGATGATCAAGTGGAGATGCTGATCAAGATTATCTCATCTGCATTTGTCAATGCCGATGAACAAGCAGAGATGCAGATTAAGACTTAGACTAGTTTCTGATGTAATAGGTCAGGGGTAGTTTAGTCATTTTGTAAAGGCATCTTGTCTGCCTATAAATAGAATAGTTGACCTCGTACTGAGGTGACGGCTGATAGATAGAGAATTTTTGTTGTAATTATTCTTTGTAATTTATCAACATTCTTATATCAATACAAACAGCATTTATGAGTATTTTTATTGCTTTGAATGTTCTTTGATTGTTTCTTTCCACCACTCAATCATTGACTTGATTATCATATTCGATTCATTGTAAGAATATCACTCTTACTCAACCTCAGTCAAACACTAGCTTGTTTTGCTAGGTTTTCACCTTGAGCAATGAGTTCTAACATTTTTGGGACAAGGGCTGTTTCTACCCCTAAGAAGCAAACAGTTGGCTTATTCAAAATTTTAAAGATGTCGGGCTTCATCAATCCCGATTTAAGAATATTACCTGTTTCCCTTAACTGTGAGCCTAATTGACAGCTAAGAATCTATTGAACATATCTTGGAAACATGTAATACTCTAAGGAGTCCAAGTTAGCAAGTAAATTTGGATAAACACACTAAGAATACCTGAACTTGACCCCCCTGAACCATTCCATGCGCTATGAAGGAGAGATCTTCAGGAATCTGGTCCCACCCTCCATGCTTGTTGCACAAGCTGTGGATAACCACATGAAGCTAGTACTTCCACTAAGATGAGACCTTCCATTTCCTGAAGATCATTACAGATAAATCTCCCTCATAGCTCATCTGCTCAAAGGAATGATTTACAGCTTCTTTTGAGAAGAACACCTCACCTTCTTCATCATCTAGCTGAAGATGATTGTTAATGATGGCCGGTTTGATAAAGATTGTCCTCCCTTACATTGTGGCAGACAATGCCTTCTCCCCATCATAATGACCTCTTGGCAGGTATTCCAAAATTAAAGCAAGTGATCCTCGTAAAAAGTAGGATCAATGGTAAGGGAGGTGAAGTAATATGACAAAGCCAGTAAATAGTAAACTTCTAAGAAACTATCATCTTTCTTAGAATTCAACAAAGCAACCTGGTTCGGTTGCCTATGATGTTTCATGGAGAAATCAGGGTTCTTTTAGAGATTTAGGTTGCCATTTTGAGAACCTAAGGGTGAAGGAAGATGAAGAACAAAGGTAGTTTGGGAGAATTTAGGTTAGAGGAATAGTGCAAATGAAGAAGATAGTGAAAGAGGGGGAACCATTGGGTTTATATGTGAAAAGGATCTGAGACAAAGTTAAAGAAAGAGGATAAACATTGAAATCCAAAAGTCGGTCCCACATCTAAAAAAGTAGTATTCTTTTGCCCCAAAAGTAGTTTTCTTGGATGTCGAGAAATCTTCACAATGTTTTTTTCTTCAAAAGTTCTAGAAGAAAAGCTTCCGAACGCAAATTAACTTCGGAAGATATTTCAAAGATTTTTGAGAATTTTTCTTCGGAAGAGATTTAGAACTCAAAGTATTTATTCTATGAAAAATAAAAACTTCCGAAGAGAAATTGTTTTCGGAAGAAATTTTGTTCCTATAAAACATACAAGTATTTAAGTTAATCTTAAGCTTCGGAAGATATATCAGAAATTTCTTCCGAAGGTAAAACTAATTAAGTAGATATTTCTTTTCTAAGACATAAGTTTCTTCTAAAGGTAATTTTAAATCTTACGAAGGATAAAAAGATCAAGATTTTCAAAAATCTAAGGAATGACGTTTAAAAAGAGTTTACTTCTAAAGAGAATGAAGGGCTTATGAATGTTATAAAATAGACAACTTAGGACACTCAAGTTGTTGGGTCTTGTATGCCCAAGACACATACAAGATTGATGTGGTTAGTACCTTATGATCCAAGTCGGGTCATACCCAATAAAAAGCTATACAATACCAATAAATGTTTATTGGTTGATAAGATCATAGAAATAAACATTGACACCAATTTAGAAAATGGGTTTTTTAAAACATCGCTTTGTAATAGAACAACATTATATGGATAGTTTGTTCATGAGATATTATTTGTTTCATTATTTAAGTGAGTTAAATAATAACAAATAAAAGTGTATTAACTTTATAAAATTAGAAGAGATTTTAATTTTATAAAGTAGTGGCTTAGGAGTGTAACATTTTGGCAAAATGAAAATGGGGGAAAACCCATTTTAGATATATGGATTCGGCCGCCCAAAGGGCTTAGAATCCTTGCTTTTGTCTTGGTCTTTTGGAAGACTTAAGGACATTTTTCAACACCCCTCTCTCTAACAAAACACTTTCTCCTACACACACATTGCAAACTCTTAAAAGAAGGCTGAAATTTCGGATTCAAGGAAGTGGAAGCTGAAATTTTCGGATTATTAGTGTGCCAAGGAAGAGAGTTCTTTGGTGTTTCTCCCTAACAAGCTTGGTGTTTGGAAGGACATGTGGGTATACAAGCTTGAGGTTTTCTCCTTTGAAGGCTAGACATTCAAGAATATCATCTTCTTCATCTTTTACATCTACAACATTTGTACAAGAAAGGTTGTATCTATGAACTCCCTATGGTTGTTTTATGGTTTGATAGCACATTAGTTCATATATATAATGATCCTTATTCTTGGGTTTTGTTTGTGTTTTAAATAGTGAAAATTTTCAGATTACTAACCATATGTTAAACCTATACTCTGTTGTGATTTTTCAAGTTTAAATGGTTAAACTAGCTTGATTAACATGTAGCAAAACCCAATACAAATTTTAGAAATAATATGATTAAGTTTTAGGAAAAGCTACTCAAAGTTAATCATCCTAATAGCTGATACAAGCTATTTATATCTTTGTCATTAAAAGCTTTGGTGAACATATTAGCATATTGTTCATTTGTGTTAACCTTGACTAGTTTGATTAATCCCTTTTCAAAATTATCCCTAATCAGATGATACTGATATTGATGTGCTTACTACTTGAGTGTTGCATAGGATTTTCTATGACTGATATAGCACTGTTCTTGCATATGTGGATGGGAGTTTTCTTGAAGTTGAATCCATAGTCCAGCATTTGATTTTGAATCCAAAGCACTTGAGCACAGTAGCATGCAGCAGCAATAAATTCAGCCTCAGCAGTTGATGCAGATACACAGAATTGTTTCTTACATTGCTAGGAGACTATCCTTCCACCATGAAATTGGCATCCCCCTGATGTAGACTTTTCAGTCATGTTGCAACCACCATAGTCACTCTATGTATAGGCATACAGATATAGTCAGAGTTCGTTAGATACCAAGGCCAAGGGATGGAGCACCTTTGAGATATCATAGAATTCTTTGACAATGATTAGGTGTGACATCATAAGGTTGGCTTGATATCTTGCATAGATACATCATATCAGGCCTGCTAGCTGTGACGTACATAAGAGACCCAATCATCGCCCTGAAGAGATGCTCATCAACACACTCCCCCTTAAGATGAGGTCCAAGGTAGTGGTTTCTGGTTATGGGTGTCTTTGCAACCTTATAATTAGTCATGTTGAATCATTTAAGTATGTCTTGAACATACTTTGACTGATTTATTGTAGGATCTCAGCCTCTTGGTTTAATCGATTGAACAGATATAGCAGCGGAATAGCTCAGAATTAGACAAATTCAAGCAAGAACATTCGATATAAAGCGATAAAAGAATTTTGTTATAGAGAGAGAAATATCTTACAAAAGGAATATTGCATTAAGATTGTCGGCCTCAATGTCACGATTACAGGTGAGTCATCCTTCCTTATAAAGGAAAAAATGACGTAGGCTGATGTCACTTGAAAGTGACATGTAACCGTTTATAACTACTGATGTTTAACAACTACTGAAGATGTCAACAACTGACATCTTCTTAGAAATGTTCCTAAGTGTTAAACATCTTATTTACAACTACTGAAAAACATAAAACTACTGATACTACAACAACTGAAGAACAACCTCTTCAGTTGTTTACAAGTACTGAAAAGGAAACAAAACTACAGAAAAGTAAACAAACTACTGAAAGGAAAAGAAAACTACTGATGAAGAAAAACCATCACAACAACTGAAGAAGCCCTCTTCAGCTGTTGTCATCAGCTGTTAGCATCAGCTGATGTCTTCAGTACTTGAACATCAGACTTTGTCTTTCAGCTGTTGATCTTCAGTCTTTGTCTTCAGTACTTGTTGAAGTCTTCAGACTTTAGATCTTCAGCTGTTGTCTCAGTCTTTGTCTTCAGTACTTCAGAAATACTTCAGCAGTTGTATTCTTCAGACTTTGTAGAACAGCTGATCAGGTCTTCTTCAGCTGTTGTGATGTCCTGTGGGACTTAGAGGTTTCTCTGATTAGGCTCATTGGTTCTTTTGGTCCAACAAACTCCCCCTAAACCAATGCAGCCAAAACCTCTAAGTTATTGACGAGTCCCACTTATTTTGGCAGATAGATTTGTCTTTTTATCCTCTGATCAGATGAGAAGTGACCCTTTTTCAGCACCGGCCTGGGAAGAAGTCTCTGATGATCTGTTTTGCATGATATGGTTGGGAGCTCTGTATTGGGGACTTGGACACTGAGCTGTGACCCCAACCATGAGATCTACTTCCCGTGTATCAGCCTATAGGATTCCCTGGTGTAAGCCCTTAGAAACATGATCTGCTCATCCATTGTCAGCACCTCGGGCACACCATCAACAATCCTTCTCGGCCATACACTTCAGAGATGTACTTGGCCTGTTTTCCATTCTTGAGCTCAACCGTGGTTATTGTCTGTAAGCAAACTCATCTGGATGAGTCCCTTCTAAGAGCAGGTTGAGCTCATCTGTTTGAAGTTTCAAGTCTTTGTAAACCAATCCCTTCTTTATGATTTTATTCTCCAACATCTTTTGGGGTGGTTGTTTGGCTTCATAAGCTTTCTTGAACTCTTCTACAATTTCCCAGGGGGACACTACAAGAACCACAGTGATGTCTTCGTCGACAACCCTCTTCACTCGGCCCTTGTATTTGAAGGAATTTCTTTCTTGACAATCCTGTGTGCCACCCTAGGATCAGGCCATATCCTTACTTTTTCCCTTTGGTATTGAAAGGTATTAGCAAGGGTGTACAATCTTAAGACTTCTTTCTTCATGCTAATCATTGAAGAGGATGTGGCATATGCTTTGTCATGCTGTTCAGCATTTCCTCATCATGTCTTTGCATCTGTTCCTCTTCAATCTTTATCATCACAGCATGCATTTGAGAAGCAGGAGTGATGGACATTGGATTAGCCTTAGGCAAAGTGATAACTGCAGAGAGTGGCAGTCTGTCTTCATCCTCCTCTTCTTCTTCATCAGCCCTCAGTACCTTTTTTTTTTGTCTAGGTACATCACTGGCAGTGGGTTTTGGGGGTAAAGGATTTGGTTGTGGGTTGGATGGTGGTTTAGAGGGTAAAGGGGTTGTTTTAGTGGGTTGTGGAGGTAGTGATTGAGGATAGAGGCTTTTCAGACTGTTTTAGCATTTTGGCTGTAAGGAGGCTTTAGTAAATTTTGTCAGTTCTTTTCGGTTCCCAACCCCAGCTTCATTTAATGCCTCAATCACTAAACCTTGGAGTATGCTTCAGACGAACAAATCTTGGTGGTTATTGCCAAGATGTTGTCCCTGGTCCAGGCCCTTATTTCTATCAGAGATCTTCCCAAGTATTTGGCTACAATCTAATCATTATCTCCAGCCTTTCTCTTTCTAAGGCATCATAACTAGCCATCTTGAGTTGATCTCCTCTGTCTCCAACCTTCTGATCTCGGAGTCTAGTTGTTGGATGTCAAAACTCTGCCTATATAACTGATCAATGATTTTATCCATTGAAGTTAGGTTGGCATCAGCTTCTTTCACCATATCATTCAGCTCCTTCTCCTCTCAGACTCTCCTTCTTTCCTCTTTTGATATGTGACATGAAAGTCTTTTTGATTTCATTCACTTCAGCTCTCTTTCACTCTCCTTCTCCTTCTCATCATCAAACTCAGTCTCCTCCACACTTATAACAGCCAACTCCTTCTCATTTACCTTCTCTGATTCTTTCTCCTTCTCCCCATCTGTCCTCTTCCTTTTTCCTTTAACTGACTGACTCTCCCCCTTTTTGGTTGCATTGGGTGCAAGGGTTTGAGCAGTAGAAAGTGATTTGGTCACCAACTCCTCTACCAGGGGGTTGTATTATTGTAGGAAGCCTCTCATCAATGGCTTTGATCACTATATCTGTGATCATGGGAGTGATGAGAGGTAGGGATTTTTGAAGGTTAGCAAATGATTGATCAGGATGGTTCTGTTCCTGAGAATCAGTGCCAAAAGCAGAGGCTGGTGGCTTGGAAGTATGTATTGGCTCAGTGTTTGGGGGACCTTCAGAAGAAGGTGCCATCTGTGGGTGTATTGTGTGGCAGATGGACTTTCATCTGAGACATCTTGGCCAGCAGCTCTTTGAGTCTGCTAACCTCATCCTCTAGGATGGTGGTTTGAGCAACTACATCATAGAAGAAGCTCAGGTCATCATCAGTTGATACTGAATCACCTGACCTCCTGACAGAGTCAGGATTACATGTCTTGAGTGTAGATCAATTATAGCATGTGCCCCTTGTTCTTGGTTCTGGGGACTTCCAGCCTCAGGACTATGTCCTTCATCAGCTGTTGCCGCTGGTGAGTTCTTAGAGATGTTACCAACTGCATCCTGGTCATTTGCTGAGTCAGAGGCAGTGGCAGCCTCACCAGAAGGTCGCACCTCCTTGTCTACACACAGGAGATGGAACATGATAACCCCTGTGTTGTGGTTGGTTGACAGAAGCATTGTGATCCTCCCCCTCAGGTGTTGAGGTTATCCCAGTAGATTGGTGTCTGGGTGGGGGGGAGGAATGCAACTGCGTCAGCACTTTTGCAACAATTATTGTAGGGCTTTGAGGAGCGGTTGCATCAGGAGAGGGTGTGGAAGCAGTGTGCACCCGGGGCGAGTGGTGCTCTTCAATGGTAATCCCCTCAAGTGAGGAGGATCCCAGCAGTGTGGCTTCCCTTTGAGTGGTTGCATCAGGTTCCTTTTGAGAGGAAACCTGAGCGGCTTCGGTTGGTGGAGGTCATAGTCTCTACTGGGGGGTTATTTCCAGTAGAGATAACCGCTTTGGTGCAGCAGGAGGCATCTCAAGGGACTCAACTCCTGAGTAGCCTTCTTAGGCTTCTTCTTTGTGGGTTTGGAGGGGACTTTGGATGTGGAAGTGGAGGCTGTGGGTTCTAGCTGCGTGGGTTTGCGCAGCTTGGCAGCTTGTTTAAGAGTTTGGTCAGTGTTGTGTCGGGAGTATACCTCCGGCAATACAGCCAAAGCAGGGACTCCCAGACCAACTAGTCCCTCAGCATAAAGCTGATTCTCTATTATGGCCATTAAACCCGAGGATATAGTATCCAACGATTAGAGAGTGGTTTTGTGGCCATATCCTTGATTTCAAGAAAAATTATTTCAGAAAAGTTTAGTGGTTCTTGTTCAAGGATAGAGAACAGTACCTGTTGCCATCTGGAAGACAGTTGATCCAAGAAGAAGTCTTCGAGGCCAGGCAAACATTTACCATATGAAATATCAATCGTTCAGCATCTGGAAAATGTTTCTTCAGGATGGTCGAAGCACTAAGATCGCCTTGATCCATGTTGTCCAAATGAAAGATCAATTTGGCGCTTAGGAATATCCAACAGGGTAGGCAGCATCATCTAATAGTAATATCTGGCGGATGGTAGCAGTAGAGATGACCACCTTATGAGAGTTGATGGACGAATGGATAGATTCTCCATTAACAGTTGCATTCGTCCAAAACTGATGTAGCGAATCGGCATAAATGATTGGATTTAGGAGGAAGGCCGTTTTTCAGTGGTGATTGGACCATAAGATCTATAGCATTATCGAATTTGGTCCAGAAGGCGATTTAGTGAGGTACGCGACACAGTTGTGTCGAGGCTTGAGTTGCATGGTCGCCATTATGAAGGTGAAAGATTTTCAGAGCTTTTGAAATTTTAGGTCGTGAAGAATGAAAAACTCTGAAAGAGGATCAGTATATATAGGGTACGGGTTATGAAACGACTGAAGGTTTTGGTGTTAGTCATCAGTATTTGAAACAACTGATGACGTGGTATTAACTTTCAGAGGTTTGAAACGACTGATGGTATTGGTGTGGTCAGCAGTTATAAAACAACTGAAGACATGGTGTTTACAATCAAACGTTGAAACAACTGAAGTCTCTGATTTTGGCATCAGTATTAAAAAAAAAAAATACTGAAGACAAGTTGGACTTCAGATGTTGAAACAACTGAGGACTTGGTATTAGTCATCAGTAGTTGTGAAACTACTGAAGACCTGGTTGTGCCATCAGTTGTTGTAAACAACTGAAGACTTGTGTTAGTCTCCATTAGTTGTGAAACTACTGAAGACATGGTATTGCTTCAGTTGTTTATGAAGAAACAGCAGTTTGTGAACTACTGAAGAGAGAGTACTCATCAGTAGTTGTCGCAATTATAGCCTTTCAGCTGTTTCATACTGTCCTCAACACTACTCATCAGCCTTTTTGTTGTTTTCAGTTGTTTCATAGGACATCAGTACTTATCTGTTCTACTGATTTCAGTAGTTGTAAGTGCATCAGTAGTTGTAACTACATCAGTAGTTTAGAACAGATAAAGTACAGTACTTAAAGCATTTAGCCTTCAGTAGTTATAAAAACTACTGAGGGTAAAATAATCATCAGTACTTATATGTGACATGGTTACCAATGATCATCAGTAATTACTGAGATCATCAGTAGTTGTCACTTATTCTAGCTGCAGCATACCAAGCCTTAACACCAGGTTGTGGAAAGTTGAACTATCCAAAAGCTTAGTAAAAATGTCTGCAAGCTCATCAGCACTAGGCACAAAAATAGGATTAATTAGACCCTTTTCAAAACAATCTCTTATAAAATGATGTCTAATTTCTATATGTTTGGTCCTAGAGTGCTGGACTGGATTTTTGACAATGCAAAGAGCTGAAGCACTATCCATTAATAATGGAGTCTTAGTCTCTGTAATGCCATAATCCAAAAGTTGATTCTGAAGCCAGAGTACTTGGGATGTACAACTTGCAGCAGCAATGTACTCGGCTTCAGCAGTGGATGTAGCAACAGATGTTTGTTTCTTACTCTGCCAAGAAATCAAACAGTTGCCTAGGAATTGACATCCACCAGAAGTTGATTTCCTGGTCAACTTACACCCTGCATAGTCACTATCAGAGAAAGCAACTAATTTGCAAGAATGTCCAGTGGAATACCATAAGCCTAGAGATTTGTACCTTGCAGATATCTAAAGATCCTCTTGACTGCAATCAGATGAGACTCCTTAGGTGCAGCCTGAAATCTAGCACAAACACATGTAGCAAACATAATATCTGGTCTAGAAGCTGTAAATACATCAAGGAACCAATCATACATCTGTAAAGAGTTTCATCAACAGCTTTACCTTTCTGATCAACATCCAATTGTGTGGTGTTGCACATGGGAGTAGAACAGGGTTTACAGTTTTGTAAATCAAACTTATTCAAAAGATCTTTTGTGTATTTAGATGATGAATGAAAATTCCATCAGCTTTTTGTTTGATTTGCAAACCTAGAAAGAACTGTAATTCTCCCATTGCACTCATTTCAAACTTTTGTTGCATTAAGTTTTGGAATCCTCACACAATTGGGGATCAGAGGATGCAAATATAATATCATCAACATAAATTTGAACAAGTAGCTTATGCTGATCCACCTTCTTAATAAATAAAAGTTTTATGGAGCCTCTAGTGAAATTATTCTGTACAGAAAGTTTGATAAGGTCTCATACCAGGCTCTAGGTGCTTGTTCAAACCATAAAGAGCTTTTCAAGCTTATATACCCATTCTGGGTGCTTATTATCCTCAAGCCTGGTGGTTGACACACATAAACTTCTTCTTTTATGTTACCATATAGAAAAGCACTTTTGACATCCATTTGAAAAACTTTAAGATTGTGGAGTGCAGCATAGGCTAAAAACAATCTAATTGCCTCCAGTCTGGCTACAGGGGCAAAGGTTTCATCATAATCAATACCTTCTTCTTGTGCAAACCCCTGCACAACCAGTCTGGCTTGTTCTTAACAATTAGCCCATTTTCATCAGTTTTATTCCTAAACACCCATTTAGTGCCTATTGCACACTTACCTGGGGGTAGAGGAACAAGCTCCCACACTTGCTGTTTTTGAACTGAAAGAAGCTCAAGCGCATGGCTTCAACCCATCCATTGTCTCTCAAAGCTACATGATAGTTCTTTGGCTCTAGCTGACTGATGAAGAGAGCATAGAAGCAGAAATTGGACAACTGGCTTCTGGTTGAAACACCAGCATTGATATCACAAGGATTTAGACATTGGGTGATTTTTCAGCTCTTGGTAAACAATCAAATCTGTGCAAGTGTTTGTAGGACCTTCAGCAGCAGCAGATGTTGATGCAGATTCTTGAAACCATGAAGATGGTGGCAACTCAAATGAAGTTGAGGATGCAGAAATCTCATCAGCATTTGTGGTGGATGGTGCTGCTGGAGCTACAGGAGCATCAGGTTTAGAGGACTCAGGCAGTTGGTCACTAAACCTGAAGAGGTGATTACTACTATCATCTCATCTCAGCAGTAACACCAGGTGGTGAACTGTTGACAGGAGCAACAGCAGGAGATTGATAAGGAACATATTGCAGTATGTCCAAATCAAAGAGCTCCACAGGGCTTTGTGGAATCTTGTCCTTTGGAGATTCATTGAACTTGACATGTAGAGTCTCTTCAACCATCTTTGTTCTGCAGTTGAAGACTCTGTATGCCTTGCAAGTTGATGAATAACCAACAAAGTACCCTGCATCCACCTTAGGATCAAATTTCTGGAGCTGATCCTTTGTGTGAGAATGAAACAGGGACACCCAAATGCTCTAAAGAATGAAATGAGAGGGGCCAAATGATGTAGAACTTCATATGGAGTCTTCATCAACCTCTGATTTATTAGCACTCTATTCTGCACATAGCATGCTGTGTTGATAGCTTCAGCCCAAAAGGTCAATGGCAGTCCAGAATCAGCCAACATAGACCTTGCAGCTTCAATGAGGGTTGTTCTTTCTCTCCACAACTCCATTCTGTTCAGGAGTTCTTGAATACTAAGCTGCCTCTTTATTCCCTTGGAAAGGTAGAACTCATCAAGTGTATTGTTCCTGAATTCTGTTCCATTGTCACTTCTAATACACTTGACTGAGAGAGATACTGCTTCTCAGCATACAACACAAAGTTTATGATCTTCTGTGCAGCTTCATCCTTGAATGTAGAAAGAAAGTCCATACAAATCTGGAGTAATCATCCACAATTACCAGACAGTATTTCTCTTTGCCATGCTCATCACTCTCACAGGACCAAAGAGATCCATGTGAAGAAGTTGTAAGCAGGCAGTGGACTTTGGTTCTTCAATAGGTGGGAATGAAACCTTGTGCTGTTTTCCTTTCAAACAAGCAGTGCAGTTGTTTTCACACTTGAACTCCTTCATAGGCATTCCCCTTACTAAACTATGGTGTATCAGCTGATTCATGTTCTTGAAGTTAACATGTCCCAGCCTTCTATGCCATAGATTAGATTCTTGAGGAGAGGCCTTGGAAAATAGGCAAGGATGGCCTTTGAGATCTATTTTCTTGGAAAGATCTAAGGCATACACTCTTCCTGTCCTGTTGGCCTTCAGGAGAGTGTGAGCATCCAATACCTTGTCAATCAAACTCAGAACTTTGGATGATAGAATCCTGCAGTTCTGGCTTGTGAAAAGGGCAACATGGCTTTGTCACACAATTGACTGACACTCAAGAGGTTATACTTGAGATTTTCCACATGGTTGACATCATCAAACTTATTTCCCCATTGGAAACAAAGCCCTTCCCGATGATGTAACCTCTTGCATCATTGCCAAAGGAAACAAAACCCTTCCTTCCTGGAGAGTAGTCATTAAGAAGTGAGTTGTTCCCAGTCATATGCATAGATCCCCCACTGTCTACATACCAGATGCTACTTTGGCATGTTGAAGAAACCTGCATTAATAAACAATCAGTTAGTTTTGGAGACCGAACCTTTTGTTTTGGGCCTGGTCTCATCAATAGATGGTAAACTAACAGGTTTATTGGGCACAATAGCTTGAGGTGAAGGAGATGGTGTAGAAGAGGAATCCTTTGGCTTGGATCTCCTTTTCTGGGGTTTCAACACAGGGCCATCAAGTTGGTTAACTCTTCCCAACAGATGTTGAACCATCATTACCAGCTGTGTCTGATTCTGGGAAAGAGCTTTCAGCTCTTCAGACACATTGGTATTGGTGTTTGATGATGAGTTCTTGTGTTGCACCATCTTCTTTTGAGCAACCTCAGCTGTTGCCGTTGCACTCCTTCCCTTTTAGATTTCTTTTTGGACATAGGAGTAACAGGATTTGATGCTGCTGGTACAAACTTGGACTCAAACTCAGTTTTCATTTTAGCAAGTTTTCTTTAATTTTCTCCTTTTGTTTGAGTTTGGATCCCTTTTTGTACCAACAATCATCTGTGAGATGATTGAATAGACCACATATTTCACATGGTTCTTCTTCATCTTCTGTGATCATCAACTGAAGAAGATGAAACTACTGAAGACTTGCTCTCAGCAGTTTAGAAGCACTTTTTGCCTTCTTGTCAACTCCTTAGTAGGCTTCAAATCCTTCCTACTGACAGTTTTCTTCTCTTAAGTGCTGTCAGTTATTGGGATTTGAACTCCAGATGTTATCCCCTGCTCTCCAGTACCTCAGTACTTCTAGGATAACACTTGGGTTGATCAACTCATTGATCATATGAGTGTCAGCAGTTGAACCATCAATATCAGCTGATAGGTTCACAGAGGGATTACTACTGACTTCAACTACTGATGGTGCTTTATCAAGTAGTGAATCACATGATGAGGTGGAGTGGTCATTACTTTCTCCATCAGATTCTACTCCTGCTCTTGAAGCAAAATCTGTAAGAGGAGCAGTGTGATTATAACCAATTCCAACTTCACATTGGAAGCTGCTTGCTTACTAAGAAGCATTTCAAAGCCCTTACAAGATTGTACCCATCGATCACACTCTACTTGGGTGACAGCAAGAGTATCTTTGAGGTCTTTGTACTTCTCTAAGAATACATCCTCCCTAGCCTTATCATCAGAGTTTGGCATTTTAATTTATAAATCTCATCTCATTTTCTCTTTCAGCACAGACTCAAACTCAGCCTTATTTTTGGAAATTATTTGTTCTAGCTCTACATTTTTATTGATTAAAGCCACATTTGCTTCTCTAATAGAGGCAAATGCTGCTATGCAAGTTTCAGAACATAATTTGGCCTTAGCCTCAGAGGATACCTGTGATACCTGTGTTGAAGAGGTACTTGAGGATGATCCATCAGAGGATTCCAAAGTCATGAGAGCTAGATTTCCAAAAGGATGCTCACCACCATGTTGACCACACCTGAGAACAGTTGTTCATTACCAGACACACATCTGGTAAGCTGCTCCAGTCAACAACTCCTGGTGTGAAGAAGCTGTGTTGTTGAAGTTGATTAGGTTGATGAGATTGGGATGGTTGAGGCTCAGGGAGTGCATGTGGTTGCTGAGCAGTGGGTGCTTGAACCTGGCCTGGTTGTGGCATGTAATAGCAGGGGTATGGATATGGCATTGGCCCCTGTGGAACAAAATATGCAGGAGATTGTGGTTGATGATGATAACCAGAATTGACAGGTTGTTGCCCTCTGTTTTGTTGACTATTGCCAGGGAAAGTCACAAAAGGTGCAGGAGAGTTAGATCCAATGATCTACATTCTCTTGCAAAGTGTCCAAGCCTGTGGCATTTATGGCACTTCAACTTACTCTTGTCAAAACCAACTTTGGTTTTGCCAGAGAGTCCTGGGAATTTCCTTCCAGTTCTTTTGTAGAACTTCTGAGATCTGATATTTATCAAGGCCATTTGGCTCAAAATATCCATCTCTTCTAAGTCATCATCAGCAATCCCCTTGAGATCATCCATGATGAAACATAGATTGTCACTATTACTACTACCAGCAAATAACTATCAACACTCACAAAGGCAGGCTCAGAAGTGTTTGTAGAGAAATCAATATGCTCATCATACTGGCTTTCAGATGACGCATATTCTGACTCTTGATGTCCAATCAGGGCAGTGTTCCTTGGACAAAATCCTCAGTAAGCTTGCCAGATGAAGCCAATTTCCTTTTCTGCTCTATCTCTCTCTCGAATGTAAGCAGTTTCCCATGAAGTTGGGTGAGAGATAGGCGATCAACATCAGCATTTGAGCGTAGAACAATGGTATATGTGTTCCATCTCTCAGGCAGTGATCTTAGGAATCTATGGTTCATCTGACTCCTGGTATTTCATGTTTAACCATTTTCAATTCAGAGATTAAACATGAAAACCGCTCAAATTGTTGAGTCAGAGTCTCACCCTTTCTATGAGAGAAAGTCTCATATTGTTGGGCGAGGATTTCCCTGTTGTTTGCTAAAACCTCATCAGTACCACCAAATTGTTCTTTGATGGCTTTCCAGAGGTCATGAGCAGACTCACAATGCAGAAGCCCAGAGTAAATCTCATTAGGAATAGCCATAGCCAAAATTCCATGGGCTTTTGCATCGATTTCAAACAACTTCTTGTCCTCATCGGAGTATTGCTCCTTCTTCTTTGGAACCAACTGGTTTGTTTCCGGATCATTCACCATTGGCTTATGTGGTCCATGTACCACAGATGTCCAACAACCTGAGCTATTGACAGACATGTGATGGAGCAATCTTCTCTGCCAAATGTTATACTCTTCCTCACCAGATCGGAGGCTTGGTAGAGGATCCAGTATTGAAAGGATCATTCGAAGAAGTAGTCATTGTGGAAAATCAGACAGATTCAAGTAAAATCACAATAAATTTAGCTCAGAACCACACAGAACCTCAAATAAAACGGCCAGAAGCGATACACTCTCAATCTCTATATAACAGATCCTTGCGAATTTGCTAATTCGATCAAACTTAGAGCGATTGAACAGTTTCAATGATCAATTGTTAGATCGATCAATGATTAACCTGCTCTGATACCATTTGTTAGGATCTCAGCCTCTTGGTTTAATCGATTGAACAGATATAGCAGCGGAATAGCTCAGAATTAGAAAAATTCAAGCAAGAACATTCGATATAAAGCGATAAAAGAATTTTGTTATAGAGAGAGAATATCTGACAAAAGGAATATTGCATTAAGATTGTCGGCCTCAATGGCACGATTACAGGTGAGTCATCCTTCCTTATAAAGGAAAAAATGACGTAGGCTGATGTCACTTGAAAGTGACATGTAACCGTTTTATAACTACTGATGTTTAACAACTACTGAAGATGTCAACAACTGACATCTTCTTACAAATGTTCCTAAGTGTTAAACATCTTATTTACAACTACTGAAAAACATAAAACTACTGATACTACAACAACTGAAGAGTTCAGTTGTTTACAAGTACTGAAAGGAAACAAAACTACAGAAAAGTAAACAAACTACTGAAAGGAAAAGAAAACTACTGATGAAGAAAAACCATCACAACAACTAAAGAAGCCCTCTCAGCTGTTGTCATCAGCTGTTAGCATCAGCTGATGTCTTCAGTACTTGAACATCAGACTTTGTCTTTCAGCTGTTGATCTTCAGTCTTTGTCTTCAGTACTTGTTGAAGTCTTCAGACTTTAGATCTTCAGCTGTTGTCTCAGTCTTTGTCTTCAGTACTTCAGAAATACTTCAGCAGTTGTATTCTTCAGACTTTGTAGAACAGCTGATCAGGTCTTCTTCAGCTGTTGTGATGTCCTGTGGGACTTAGAGGTTTCTCTGATTAGGCTCATTGGTTCTTTTGGTCCAACATTTATGGAGATGCCATTGCCAACTTTCTTACTTTAATTCCTAGAATGAAATTGAGTTCCCCCATGGCACTCATTTCAAACCTGTCTTTCATCAACTTTTCAAAGTCTTTGCAGTGCTTTGAATTAGCTGACCCAAAGATAATGTCATCCACATATACTTGAAAAATGTCATATCAGGTTCCTTTGATGAAGAGAGTTCCATCAATAGTACCCCTCTTGTAGCAATGCTGACAAAGATACTGTGATAGGGTCTCATACCACTTCCTTGGTGCCTGATACAGCCCATAAAGAGTCTTGTCAAGCTTGCAGACATAATTAGGATGATGAGGATATGCAAACCTTGGTGGTTGTTTGACATACACCTCTTCATCAATCACCACATAAAGAAAAGCACACTTGACATCAAGCTGGTAAACCTAAAGTTTTTGGATGCAGCAAAAGCTAGGAATATCCTGACAACTTCAAGTCTTGCCACAAGAACAAAGACATCTGTGTAGCCAATTCCATCTTCCTAAGTATAACGTTGAACAACTAGTCTAGCCTTGTTCTTGATGACAAGTCCTCGAACCTCCTTCTTATTTCTGATCATCCATTTGGTTCTATAGTAGTCTTCCCATGAGGAAGGGGACATAGATTCCAACCTTCTACCTTATGAAATGAAGCAGCTCCTCTAGCATAGCTTCAACCCAAGTTCCATCCTTTAGAGCTTCATCAATTTTCTTTGGCTCTATCTGGGACAAGAAACAAGAATGAAGACAAACATTTGCATCATGGGTTTGTCCTGTTGTTCTTACCCATGTATCAACATCTCCAATGATGTAAGTGGAAGGGTGACTCTTGTGGATCGTTAGTTGAAGGATCATAGAAAGTTGCTTAGACAGATCTAAATTAGAGAAATTTTGATCTAGCAATGAGGATTCACCCTCCACATCAGCGCACTTATCAAGATATACTTTGTCATCAATGAAGTGGTTATCAACATCAAGAAATTCCTGATCACTGTCACCACCACCATGTTCTCCAACATTTGAAGCTCCTTCTTTTGAGTTGTGTGCCTCTAAGTTGGAATTTGAAGACACTCAAGAAGCATCAGCAGGATTTGTCATTAATGTGCTCGTAGAAGCATCATTTGCAGGATTAGTTACCAATGGAGCTGAAGATGTTTAGCTTGAAGGTCTTCTTAGCTCAAATCTTGGATAAGGATCACCTGTAGGTAATATGTTTGTAGACCCTGAAACATACTCTTGATTTATTAAAACAGTTGGTAAGTAAATCAAGATCAAATAGCTAATCTGGACCAGAACCTTTCACATTCGGAGTGTGCTCATTGAAAGTCACATTGGCTGACTCTTCAACTACTCTAGTTCTGAGATTGGATACTCTATAATCCTTAGCTTCGGAAAAGTATGCAATAGGTGTCCATCATCTGATTTCTCAGCAAACTTGGCAATTTGAACTTTGGTATTCAAGATGATGCAAGCACATCCAAAGAGAAAACCAATGAAAGGTTACCTCTCATGCAAAGTTCAAAAGAAGTCTTACCATGAGTCTTAACCACTAAAACTCTATTTTGCACACAGCAAGAAGAGTTGACTACCTCTGCCCAGAAGGTTATAGGCAGTTTAGAGTCAGACAACATAGTTCTTGCAGCTTTAATAAGTGTCCTGTTTCTCCTCTCAAGAATAGCATTTTGTTGTATTGGATCATAGAAATAATATCCCATAGAATCTCTTGGATATCCAATAAAGATACACTTAGTGGAGCGGCTTTCTAACTTGTTCGAGGTAGGAGTCTTCACATAAGCCTCACACCCCCACACCCTCAAATATGAAAATGATGGAATCCTTCCATGCCATATTCATAAGGTGTCCTTTCCACTTTCTTGGTTGGGGCCATATTCAAAATATGGGCCACAGAGAGCAAAGCAAAACCCCAAAATGATAGAGGTAATGAGCTTCTAGCCATCATAGATCGAACCATATCCAATAGAGTTCGATTTCTCCGCTCGGACACGCCATTATGTTGTGGTGTTCCCAGTGGAGATAGTTATGAGACAATCCCACAACTTCTAAGATGGTCCCTAAAAGCATCATTCAGGTATTCACCTCTCTATCGGTGCGGAGAATTTTAATTGACTTATTGAGTTGATTTTGTACTTCACTTTGAAAGATCTTGAACATTTCAAAAGCTTCATCTTTGTGTCTTAACAAGTACACATACCATATTGACTATAGTCGTCAGTAAGGTAATGAAGTATCTTTCATTGTACCTATCATAGGTTTAAAAGGACCACATACATCCGAATGTATGATACCTAATAAATCCTTTGCCCTTTTGGCTTTGCCACTAAAAGGTGCCTTGGTCATTTTACCTTGTAAACAAGACTCACATACATCAAATGAATCACATTCATTTGTTTTTAAAAGACCATTATTTTGTAATGTTTGTATTCTTTTCTTGTTTATATGACCAAGACGGCAATGCCAATGATAAGTATTACTCAAATCCGATTTGAGTTTCTTGGTACTAGTTTGGTACAATAAGCTATCATCCAATGTATTTTCACGAACCAATTCATAGATACCATTGATGGGAATAACTTTAAATTAAAACATGTCATTCATAGTAACATGGATTTCATTTCCAATAAATGATAATACATATCCAAATGTTTTAATAGGTTGAACCCTGTTGATTATTGGAAGAGATGCCTAATGGATTTTGTATCTGCATCTCTATCTGGTATCCACTAAGGATACCATACAACTCTTTGAGAGTAAGAGTTTTGAGGTTTTTATGTTCTCTCAATGACCACACAATAGTGAGTACATTGTCTGGGAAAAGAGGGCATGAACTTCTTCACAATGTCCCTATTCTCAAGATTTACTCCAACATCCATTAGAGTATCCACAATCTCAATATACCTAAAATATTGTTGAGTCATGGTTTCACCTATCGTGTAGGTGAAATTCTCAAATTGTTGCTTCAAAAGTTCTTTCTTGTTTTCTTTTGCTTCACTAGAGCCCTCATACATAAGCTTAAGTGCATCCCAGAGCTGCTTTGTAGTTTTGAACTTCTTGAAGCCTCTATAGATAGAGTTAGAAAGAGTAGTTTGGAGAGCGGTAATGGCCTTCTGATCTACATCAGTTTTCTTCCAGTCTTCCTTAGAGTAGTCAGCCACTTCCTCTAGAATCATACAGAGCAGTCTTCCCAGAGCTGAATTGGTGCTTGGTACATGAGGTCCTAAGACAACATATTTCCATATCATGGTGTCTTGAGACTTGATCAAGTCTTTCATGATAGGGTTGATAGAACATAAAATCCATGTTTAACCTTTAAACATTCTGAAAAAAAACGCAGCGGATATAATGCTTTTCAAAAAAAACCGATTTTTAAAGCTAAAATTTCATATTCTTAGGTGACCATTTTAGGTGAAAACAAACCCAAACATAAGGATCTTAAATATATGAATGGACAAGCTATGAACAAACACTAATGTACATAAAGTCACAGCCATATGAGGCTGTGAATGGCTACCTTTCTCCAGTAGAAAAGTCGACTTAGAGGAGTGTTTTGGATGCTTGAATCGACCAAGAACTCAATGTAGAGATCCTCAAGCTTCGTATACCCCAAACACTATTACAAAACACCTTGTATGCTAGGATTAAACACCAAAAACAAGCTGCTGGAACTCCTTCTTCCTGCCTTGTTTCCGAAACTAGAGAGGGGAGAGAGAGAGAGTTCTTTTGCATGTGTATTCTACAAATGGCTGGTCCAAGAGGCAAGTAATAAGACCCCTTAATTGTGGTATCTAATCAACAAAGTGGTCCAATAGGAACCAAGAAGGGGGCGGCCAAAAGGTCTTTGAAATGGGTTTCCCCCCTTTTATATTTAGACACATTACAATGTTACATGGTCTTATAACTTGGTATCTCTTAGTAAATGTATACAACTAACCAATTAATTGTATAACATATGTAGCCATTTTAATTTGTAATGTCATCCAACTAATATAAATAACATTACAAATAATATAATTGAACAAAATATCCTAATAAATTGTTCCATGACATATGCAACTTGTTTAGAAAACCCATTTTCTAAATTGGTGTTAATATTTTATTGCATGATCACATCATCAATTAAATATTATTTGGTGTTTGCTAAGCTTGTTATTGGGTATAACCCGACTTGGATCATGACGTACTAACCACATCAATATTCTAAGTGTCTTGGGCACACAGAATCCTACAATCTCCCACTTGCCCAAGATTCATAGAAGATTGATGCAAGCAGTAAATACCGCCTAACAACGGTTTACTACCCTTAATACGCATGACTTATAGCCATTCAATAACATCATCCCTTTCAAGTGCCCTACTTGAAATGATTTAGGTGAATTAATCATTTATCCTTTTGTTACAGATGTCATGTTAAATCCAAGGACACAGAATGATCATTCCTTGTTGATTTAACTTAATCAGGCCTTAGACATCTAACTCTCAACGAATAAGAGGAACAAATTCCATCTTGACTACATACGTTTCTCACAAACACCTCGTGTTATACCTAAACATATCCTTATGTACTGTCCACTATTTCAGGACAGTGAAGAATAGGCTCAAGGTGTAATACTTGGTGAATATCAAAACCCAATATGTATCTCAGGTCGGAGGATACCAAATGATATTCGCCTTTACTCAAAATTACTTATGATCAATCAATAAGATTCCATGTAGTAAAATTTGAGATGCGGGTTAGTCCAATATTTGTATCCCACAAATATCTATGAACCTTGGTAGCAACCCATTGCTCTATATTCATCCTTATGAATATCAACCAATCCAAGTTCATAATAGTCTTACTTCAAACTTGTTCCCACAAGTGTGAACGGCTACGGACATTTAGAGTAAACATTTTACTCATGGATTAAACATGCTAAATTGGAATATTATTTGAAACATTATAACCAAATAGTTTTATTCAAATAATAGAAAGTTCCATATATCCAAATACAAAATTTACAGATCAAATCCAATCACTAGAATATCGAAGTCCCATGGCACAAGTATGACCTTCATGTTTTGCCTTTTCAAGGAGCTTCGTGAGAGGATCCGCAACATTTTGATCCGTGTGAACTTTGCGAATACATATCTTTCCCTTTTCAACTTCATCTCGTATGTAGTTGAATCTCCGCTCAATGTGCCTAGTCTTTTGATGAGCACGGGGTTCCTTGATTTGAGCAATCGCACCCTCATTATCACAAAAGATCTCTAGGGGGTCTTGAATGGAAGGGACAACCCCTAGATCGGCAATGAATTTCTTCAACCATGCAGCTTCTTGGGCTGCCAATGAGGCGGCGACGTATTCTGATTCTGTAGTTGACAGAGCCACACATCCTGCTTGGAGCTCTTCTAAGAGACCGCTCCTCCATTCAGAATGAAGATGTATCCCGATTGTGACCGAGAATCATCACGATCGGTTTGGAAACTCGCATCCGTGTAACCTTTTATAACGAGTTCCTCGTCACCAGATCCATAGATTAAGAACATGTCTCTTGTCCTCCTTAGGTACTTAAGTATGTTCTTGACAGCCATCCAATGACTGTTTCCAGGATTTTGCTGGTAACGGCTTGTCATGCTTAAGGCGTATGACACGTCCGGTCGAGTGCATATCATTGCATACATGATGGATCCAATAGCAGATGCGTATGGGCCTTCATTTTATCTTGCTCATCCTTTGAGCTTGGACATTGAGTCGTACTCAACATCGTTCCTCTTTGAAAAGGTACGGTACCTTTCTTAGAGTTTTCCATCTTGAACCTTTTCAAGATTTTATCAATGTATGCACTTTGATTCAAACCAATCAACCGCCTTGATCTATCCCTATAGATCTTTATTCCCAGAATATAGGCGGCTTCACCAAGATCCTTAATGGAAAAACAACTTCCAAGCCAGGTTTTTACACTTTCCAAGGTTGGAATGTCATTTCCAAATAGTAGTATGTCATCAACATACAATACTAGGAAGGTTATTATGCTCCCACTAGCCTTCTTATACACACAAGCTTCATCAGCGTTTTTGATGAAGCCGAATTTCTTGACCTCCTCATCAAAACGATGATTCCAGCTTCTCGATGCTTGTTTCAATCCATAGATTGATTTCTTTAACTTGCATACTTTATTAGGATGCTTTGGATCAACAAAACCTTCAGGCTGAGCCATATAGACATCTTCCTCAAGATATCCATTTAGGAAAGCGGTTTTGACATCCATTTGCCAAATCTCATAATCATAATGAGCAGCTATGGCAAACAATATCCTTATAGACTTTAGCATCGCAACAGGTGAGAAGGTTTCATCATAATCAACCCCTTGAGTTTGAGTGAAACCCTTTGCTACAAGTCTAGCTTTATAAGTATCCAAGTTTCCATGCATGTCGGTTTTCCTCTTGAAAACCCACTTACTTCCAACTACCTTGGAATTAAGAGGTGGTACAACAAGTTCCCAAACTTGGTTGTCATACATGGATTGCATCTCAACGTTCATGGCTTCTAGCCATTTGTCACAATCCGAATTGGACATTGCATTATGGTATGTGGTTGGTTCATCAGAATCTACCACATAGCATCCATCCATGAAAAATCCATATCTTTCAGGTGGATTACTAGTTCTACCACTTCTGCGAACGTCTTGTGTGTGTTGATCACCCCTTGATCATCCTCAACATCCTCATGTTGAGTGCTAGTTTCTACCAAGCGTGCATCGGGTTGTGGTTCTTGATCCTCTTCAAGATCCACTGTTCTACTGCCAGTTCCTTCCATAAGGAACTTTGCTTCTAAGAACTCACCCTTTCTGGCAATAAACAACTTTTGTTCCAGTGGATCATAGAAATAATATCCCATAGAATCTCTAGGATATCCAATAAAGATGCACTTGGTGGATCGGACTTCCAATTTGTTTGGGGTGGGAGTCTTAACATAAACCTCACATCCCCAACCCTTAAGTATGATAGGGATGGAACTCTTCCATTCCATATCTCAAAAGGTGTCCTTTCCACCTTTTTGGTTGGGGCCATATTTAGAATACGGGCCGCGGAGAGCAAAGCGAAACCCCAAAACGATAGAGGCAATGTGCTTCTAGCCATCATAGATCGGACCATATCTAATAAGGTTCGATTCCTCCTTTCAGACACACCATTATGTTGTGGTGTTCCAGGTGGAGTGAGTTGTGAGACAATCCCACAACTCCTAAGATGATCTTGAAAAACATCACTTAGGTATTCACCTCCTCTATCGGTACGGAGAATTTTAATTGACTTATTGAGTTGATTTTCTACTTCATTCTTGAAGATTTTGAACATTTCAAAAGCTTCATCTTTGTGCCTTAATAAGTACACATACCCATAGCGACTATAGTCGTCGGTAAAGGTAATGAAGTATCTTTCACCATTTCTAGTCATTGGCTTAAAAGGACCACATACATCCGAATGTATGATTCCTAATAAATCTTTTGCCCTTTCGGTAGTTCCACTAAAGGGTGCCTTAGTCATCTTACCTTGTAAACAAGATTCACAAACATCAAATGAATCACATTCATTTGTTTTTAAAAGACCATTCTTTTGAAGTGTTTGTAAACGCTTCTTGTTTATATGACCAAGACGACAATGCCAAAGATAGGTATCACTCAAGTCCAACTTGAGTTTCTTGGTGTTAGTTTGGTACAATGAACTATTTAAAGTATTTTCATGAACCAATTCATAAATACCATTAATTGGAATAGCTTTAAAATAGAACATACCATTTAAAGAAACATGAATATCATTTTCAATAAAGGATAATACATAATCATAATGTCTTAGTTGGGATACAGAAATAATGTTCCTAGTCAAACTAGGAGCATACAAAACATTCTTCAAAATAACTTCCAAACTACTTGGAAGTTTTAGGATGTAGTCCCCACGAGCTTCAACTAAGACTTTAGTTCCATTGCCCATGAAGAGGCTAACATCCCCTTTCTTGAAGTCCCTACTTCTTGTGAACCCCTGCAACAAATTGCAAATATGAGTTCCACATCCGGTATCCAATACCCATGTGTTTGAAGATGTAACATTAAGATCAATATGTATCATGTATATTGTACCTGAGGTCTGCCCGGCATCCCTCTTTGCTTTCAACTCTTGGAGATGGACAGGACAATTCCTTGCCCAATGTCCTATCTCCCCACACTTGAAGCATGGGTCATTTGTAGCAACCTTTTGCTTCTTCTCTTGTGGTTTGGGTGGTACCCTTACCACCCCTTTCCCCTTTCCCCACGCAGGTCCCTTACCCTTGGCAACCTTTGCCTTAGGTGCGGGATGATGCCTTTGTTGTTCCCACCTTCATTGATGGTGAGAACGGGTAAAACCCTTTTCCCATGGCCGCCTCGGCCGTTTTGAGCATTGAGTGAAGTTCACCAATGCTTTTGTCCCATGCATTCATGTTGTAGTTCAACACGAATGTCTCGAACTTCTTGGTTAGGCCATTTAGGATCAAATCCGTGGCCAACTCTTTTGAGACGGGGCAGTTTAGCCTCTCGAGGTGGTCAATATGACTTTTCATCTTAAGTACATAAGATGAAACAGATTGGTTGTCGTCCATACGACATGCATGGAGCGCTCGAACCGTTTCGAACCGCTCAACCCTTGCTTGCTGTTGGAACGTTTCCTTCAGCTGGGTTATCATGTCGTAAGCTCCGTGATGTTCATACTCCTTTTGGAGATCCGGAGTCATGCTCGCTAGCATGAGACAAGACACTTGGACGGAGTCCTCAGTGTATTTCAGCCAATCGTTAAAGGCCTCCTCATCATCCTCGTTGGGTTGATCGGGGATAGGGTCGTCTAAAACATATGATCTTCTCTCTTTCTTGAGAACAATTCTCAAGTTTCGATACCAATCAATAAAGTTGTTATGATTTAGATGTTCCTTTTGGAGGATCGCTCGTAGTGATTGGTTTGATGCGGACGAGTTATCGTGATTTTCATTATTGGTGGCCATCTACAAAATTTAACAAAGATCAATTTTAGTATTTTCGATATTGCTAATTTTAATATTTAATGCCTTTTAAGGTCAATTTTATATTAAAATCTAGAACCCAACATTACATTTAAATTGTGGTTAGGTGACCTTTATCCCACTATTTAAATTAATAAGGTGGTCAAAGTTTGACGATTGCAACCATTTGCAACTTCTAGAGGTATGGGATCGATTTTAAACATCATATGCAAAGTCGGCATGTTTATCCCATCAACACCATTTGGAAACCATATTTTAGGTGATCCATTCAACATGGTTTGCAAATCAAGTTACCCTACTTGCACACACATGTGAGTTTACCAACATAGGTGGTTAGGTGACCTTTATCCCACCAATGTGGTATTCCCACCTTAAGTCACAAGTTTCTTCAAAATGGTTAGGTGACCTTTATCCCATTAAGAGTTTCCAAATGACTTAATTGTTGTGCAAAAGGATGGTGTTAAACTTGTTTGTTAAAAGTTTAGAGGTTCCATAATACAAGTTTAGAAAACACTATGTACTTGTATTTGCATGCTTTCAAATACAAGGTACCTTATGGTTCTTTGATTAAAACCTATTTTAATCCTTAAAATCATTAAATAATTTTAATAACCTTTTATTAACGTTAAGAACCATCAATTTTCAGCTTGTTAAGATTGTTAGTTAGTTTGCTTAGAATATCCAAATATCAACCAAACAATCAAAACAACAAACAATCAACCAAGCATAACCATTAACAATCAGATGTGCATAACCATAGCCCTTATGTTGACAACACTTGTTTGCCATCACAAGTGTTGTCTATGGTCTTTCTAAGGGTCAAACATATCATAAAGGTTCCAAGAACCTCCCACTAGAAACCGCATCCAAATGCTCCATGTTTCTTGTGTCTTTGTGTCCATCTTTGGGTCTTGATCTTGTACATCTTCCTTTTACAAAATTGTATCCTAATACATTTTTCTAGTAAAGGAAATGAACCTAATCTATTATTACATAACCAAATGAATGAATAATTACAACCCAAATGAATAAACACAAATATTACAACCAAATTGAATGAATAAAACAACCACTTGAATCATCCAAACAACACAAGGCCACAAGCTAGGTTATGCACTTTAACAACCAATGATCATATCATCTATTCAAATAATGAAAACCCCATTTAAAACCCCAAATTTCAGCCAACATAAACTGAAATTTTGGGTTTTAATCATTGTCCAAACAACCAACATTTCAACATACATATCTTTCAAGGTTTAATCACAAGCATGTGTAATGTAACCTTGAAAGTTGGAGATTTCAACAAGACATAATGTACCAGCCCAAAAACATCCTATAACATATCTAATATCATCTTTTAAAACCAATTTCAAAAGATGAATCAAGCAAGCCATCCATATAACCGGCTCTTGATACCATTGATAGGGTTTGATAGAACATAAAATCCATGTTTAACCTTTAAACATTCTGAAAAAAAAAACGCAGCGGATATAATGCTTTTCAAAAAAAAACGATTTTTAAAGCTGAAATTTCATATTCTTAGGTGACCATTTTAGGTGAAAACAAACCCAAACATAAGGATCTTAAATATATGAATGGACAAGCTATGAACAAACACTAATGTACATAAAGTCACAGCCATATGAGGCTGTGAATGGCTACCTTTCTCCAGCAGAAAAGTCGACTTAGAGGAGTGTTTTGGATGCTTGAATCGACCAAGAACTCAATGTAGAGATCCTCAAGCTTCGTATACCCCAAGCACTATTACAAAACACCTTGTATGCTAGGATTAAACACCAAAAACAAGCTGCTGGAACTCCTTCTTCCTGCCTTGTTTCCGAAACTAGAGAGGGGAGAGAGAGAGAGAGTTCTTTTGCATGTGTATTCTACAAATGGCTGGTCCAAGAGGCAAGTAATAAGACCCCTTAATTGTTGGTATCTAATCAAAAAAGTGGTCCAATAGGAACACAAGAAGGGGGCGGCCAAAAGGTCTTTGAAATGGGTTTCCCCCCTTTTATATTTAGACACATTACAATGTTACATGGTCTTATAACTTGGTATCTCTTAGTAAATGTATACAACTAACCAATTAATTGTATATCATATGTAGCCATTTTAATTTGTAATGTCATCTAACTAATATAAATAACATTACAAATAATATAATTGAACAAAATATCCTAATAAATTGTTCCATGACATATGCAACTTGTTTAGAAAACCCATTTTCTAAATTGGTGTTAATATTTTATTGCATGATCACATCATCAATTAAATATTATTTGCTGTTTGCTAAGCTTGTTATTGGGTATAACCCGACTTGGATCATGACGTACTAACCACATCAATATTCTAAGTGTCTTGGGCACACAGAATCCTACATTTCATTCTTTGGCACCAAGTATTAAAGTCATCAGTAGTGATCAGTGGAGATTTTGTCATAGTACTGGTTTCCATATCAGCCTTGGTAAGAGATGCTATTTGAGTTGTTAAATATTTTGTAAAACTGTCGGGATTTAAGATGGTGATATCTTAAAATCAAGAGCCTAAAATGCTCTGATACCAATTATAGGACTAGTGAAGGGGTTTAATGCAATAGTTTCACAATAATGAAAAACTTAAAACATTTGAAATATTAAATAGGAAACCAATTAGGATGAAACAATGAACACAAGTAACAAGAACAAGAACAAGAACAAGAACTAGATATATGGTTTTCAAGAATAATGTATATTGTTCTAAGTTCTTACAAGTATTATAAAGCTTATCTAAAATACAAGTACTTGAGATACTTGATACTACATCCTTTTGATTTGTGACTATGACATGAAATAAGTTACATCTTTATCAATTACAAAAAAGATAAAAGTACAAAAGTAGAAAGTTATAGACAAAAGACCTTAATCTTTAGTTTGACAAAAGTATGGGCTTTTCACCAAATCATATAAGTTGGTGAGTCTATCAAAAATGCTAGCAAAAGTGGTTCAGCTTTTGTCAAATGATGATTCAGAAAAAGCATGTGTTCTTTGTGTTCAGAAGAAATCAGACTTTGGTTTGGAAGACTGTCTTTGAAGCTTTAGAAGTCTTCACCTTTGGCTTCGGAATATATGGTCTTTTGGCTTCGAAGATTTGATACATAGCATAATTCATAGAGTTGTATCAAATCTTTCAAAGTACCTTTCTTGTACTTCACATGTTCATGTTGAGAGCTTTAGTTATTCTTTGGTTGCGTTAGCCTCTATGTTGTACTTTACATGTTCATGCTAAGAGCTCCACTTATTCCTTACACACCTCTTTTACTATTAACAACTAAGGTATATGTAAGAAACCTTGAAAGATTAGAATTTTAGTCTTTAGATAAGTTTTGTCATAGATTAGGGACTTATTGTGTAAATATATGTTCCTTTTTGTTTTCTTGATTTTTAGTAAAAATAGGATTGCTATGTATGTGTAGGTAACGAACTTTTAGATATTTTTCTCTTAATTTGCACTTTGTAATCCAACTGATATCAATGAAAACTTTATGAATTTCTTTGATATTGTGTTTGTTTGATTACATTGTTCATATTATTGTTGTCACACCCCAACCTTGACGGCGGAAACATCAAGGAGTGAGAGTTAAGATCGTTTACAGCCACATAACGCTATTAGTAACCCAAATATAAAATTAATCATCAAATTCAATTGTATCATTACATGCTTAAGTCTCAAAGAAATAAAAAAACATAACATAAAAGATAACGGAAGGATAAGACGGAAGACGAGAAGCCAAGTCATTTTAATTCACTTATTTATCTAGGTCCATTCCTAGATGTGTAAGCTTCAATGTGTAGAAGTCAAACTTGGGCGTTTCCTGAAACATGTTAAAAATAAAGGGTCAACAATAATGTTGGTGAGCTTTCCATAGTTTTAAGTACATAGATTATATAAAAGATGGCAATTCAAGTCATAAGTTAGTGAATAAAGTGATTAGGGATGTTATGAACAATGCAAAAATCAAACCTCGACAAAGTTTTACAAGTCTCAAACGTTTACAAGATTATACGATCAGCTAAGTGTACTTGGATCAACCAAAGCAGGCTTGCCTTGCCCATAGATCTATGACTTTGTTGGGCTAGCAATAGTTAATGATTGTACATATAACGCCATAACATGGTAACCACAAAAAGTTCAACTAACCACAACTTTGCATGATGAATTGCCATAAAGTTTACAAGTCTCAAAGATGTTTACAAGTGCAGTGATAATAAGATAACATGTTTCACCCCAAAGTGTGAAAATAAACAAAACGGGATATGGAAATACTCACATGATCAAATAATATATATTTGATGATTAATATGAATAATAATAAGCAACGTTTCAAAGTAGTCTTTCACAATGCACCTAAAACAATATATATTTACAAGGTTACAATTTAATAATATATTTAATGGTTAAACGAGACCAGGGTTTCAATTTGGTATTTGAGGGTTTTAATAATTAGATGATGTTGGTTAGAGAGATCATATATATATTTTAGTCCAAGAAAAATGTCATGTATGAAATTTTAAGGAATTAAATCCGTTATAACAATTGTGAAGGTTAATTATAAAATATATAAATTCTATAATTATCATGATTAATCCATAATTATAAAATGTATAGTGTCCAAATAATAATTAAATGATTTACAAATATTATATAAAGTCCATTTTTATAAAAATAAACTTTGTTAATTTTATTTTATAAGAAAATTGTCAAGGTGTTTAAAGTGATAAATTTGTAGAAAATAATGGGATAACTTTAAGAATAAACAAAGTTTACAAAACTACTTTTAAAATTTTCAGAAAATTTTCTATATTTTTTAAGACTGAAAAAGCCTAAAAAAATATGTTGAGGGTGCCCGGGTTCGAACCCAGGACCTCAAGGATGAGAGTGCATAATCTTAACCAGTAGGCGAGGGCGCTTAAGCCTGTTAGAACCCAGTTCTCATATTTTATAACACAAATTAAATGGAAAACCCCAAATCGCATAAACCCTAGAATCAACTTGATCAAATTGAACATCAATTTGATTCTGATAATGCTGATAATCATGGGGCTTTCTATCCCCATGTAAAGACGAGTATGTAGGTGTATATGACTTACACGATTGTGAACGGATTGATACAATTTACTTCAGTTTATCTTCGATTCCTTTTAAATGAACAGGGGATTCGATTTTGAGGTTTGTGTGAAGTTTTCGTGAAATTGAGGTTACAGAGAGTTGAAAAGGGTCGAAGGGGACATTTGCCCTTTGTTAAATAGTTTCGATTTGAACGATTTCGACCCGAACGGGTTTCAACTTTGATTCGAATATTTCGGTTATAATACAGAGATCAAAGGTTCGTTTAATTCAAATTAATTCCTGCATTTAGTTTCGAAATGATTATACATACGTTTAAGAACATTCAATTGATTTGATTTGATTAATTTGGTTTGATTTGTCTTTGGTGTGATCGGTCGATTCGGTTTCGGTCATACCCCACCAAATGACTTCAATTTCACTAAATATTGTGTTCGAAACTGATATAGAATAGTTAAGAAGATGTTTAGTTGCATTTTAACCGACTATTTTGAGGCGTTTGAGGGTCGTCGGAGCTCGCCGGAGCTCCGCCGGAGTGGTGGCCGGTTTTGCGGGGGTTGAAGAAAGAAAGGGGGTTTGGGTTTTAAAAATTTACACAAGTGGTCCGTGTGGTTTGTATTTTTATACCTTATGTTTAAAAACTTTCTTTTGAAGTTTCAATAATTGTAATATTACCCCTCAAACCTAGTTATCCTATGTTTTCTAAACACTTTTAAGATTAGTAACTTTTATAAATTATTATTAGTATTGCTTTTATTATTATCATTATTATTTTTGAATGTTATTATTATTATTACCATGATTTATTATTATTATTATTATTATTATTATTATTATTATATTATTATTATTATTATTATTATTAATATCATTAGTAGACATATTATTATTAATATTTTTATTATCATTATTACTAATGTTATCATTATTAGCTTTTACTATTATTTTTAGGATTATTATTATTATATCATTTACTATCTTTTCTTGTTAAATTTATTATTAAAATATTTATTATGTTTGTTACTTATTCATTAATATTAACAACCTTCTAGTTAAGAAAAATTATAGACAAATTAAAGCAATATGCATAAGAACCCCATATGTTTCATACTAGGCAAACATGGTCCTTAAACAAATTTAACAAGGTTAACTTTAATTTAACCTAAAAATACAAGATGTTACAGTCTCCCCAACTTAAAAGAATTTCGTCCCGAAATTAAGAATAAAGCTAAGAGAACAAATGCGGGTATCTTCCTTCATATGATCCTCACGCTCCCAAGTGAACTCAGCTCCACGTTTGTTTTCCCAACGGACTTTAACCATAGGTGTGGTAGTTGTTCGGGTCTTCTTCAGGTGCGATCCATAATCTCAACAGGCTTCTCAACGAAATGCAATGACTCATCAATTTGAATTTCCTCTAGTGGAACATGCAAATTTTCATCAGGCAAGCACGTCCTCAGGTTTTAGACATGGAAGACTGGATGAACTCCGCTAAGTTCAGAAGGTAGCTCCAGTTTGTAAGCCACTTTCCCAATTCTTTTCAGAATCTTGAAGGGTCCTACAAAACGTGGGGCTAACTTACCCTTCTTCCCAAAACGTACAACACCCTTCCATGGGGAGACCTTAAGAAGAACCATGTCGTCGACTTGAAACTCCAACGGTTTGCGTCTTTTATCGGCATAACTCTTTTGGCGACTTCTAGCCACCTCGAGATTATTTCAAATTTTGGAAATTTTGTCGGTCGGTTCTTGAATAAGTTCCGGACCAGTGATAATATTTTCCCCAATGTCAGTCCAACAGATTGGGGAGCGGCACTTACGACCATACAAAGCCTTGAATGGTGCCATTTTGATACTTGAGTGATAACTATTGTTATACGAAAATTCACGAGCGGTAAATGCGTATCCCAATCGCCACCAAAATCAAGGACACAAAGACGTAGTAAATCCTCGAGGGTTTGGATTGTTCGTTCAGTTTGACCATCGGTTTGAGGATGGTAAGCCGTACTTAAATCCAATTGAGTACCCAAGAGTTCTTGCATCGAAGACCAAAAGTGCGAAGTGGAACGAGCATCTCGATCGGAAATAATGTGCAACGGCACGCCATGACGACTTACAATTTCGTCAACATAGATTCGAGCCAATCTTGAAACTTTGTACGTATCTCGTATGGGTATGAAATGTGTTGTCTTGGTCAAACGGTCAACAATGACCCATATACTATCATGACCACAAGGTGTACGAGGTAACTTGGTTACGAAATCCATGGATATATGTTCCCATTTCCACATAGGGATTTCAGGTTGCTCAAGTAAACCACTTGGTCATTGATGTTCGGCTTTGACCCTTGCACACGTGAGACACTTGGAAACATAAGTCACGATATCTTTCTTCATTCCAGGCCACCAATATTGATCACGCAGGTCCATGTACATCTTATCGGAGCCAGGATGAACGGAATATCGGGTTTGATGAGCTTCGTTCATAATGAAGTGCCGAAGGTTGTCACGATTAGGGATCCAAAGTCGATTCAAGAAGTACCACATGCCGTTCGATTTTGTCTCCAATTGTGACCGAATGTTAGACATCAAATCTTCATCTTTCCCTTCGTCGGTTAGTGCCGCTTGTTGAGCCTCGCGAATGCATAACTCGAGGTCACTATCGATCCTTATGTTTTGAAGCATGATAGTAGCCTCGTTGACATCCACGTGAATCTCGGTATCAAATTCTCCTAGTGTATCAAACCATTGCCTTCGATCTTGAATTTCTTGAAGCAAGACAATCTTGTTGTGGACCTTGCGACTTAGCGCGTCAGCTACAACATTCGCCTTTCTAGGGTGATAGCGAATGTTGCAGTCGTAATCGCTAATCAACTCAATCCAACATCTTTGTCTCATGTTGAGATCCTTTTGATTGAACATGTGTTGGAGACTCTTATGATCGGTGTAGACTATGCATTGCGTCCCATATAAATAGTGTCGGCAAATCTTCAATGCGAAAACCACAGCACCAAGTTCAAGATCATGAGTTGTGTAGTTCACTTCATGAACCTTCAATTCCCTCAACGCGTATGCTATAACTTTGCCTCGTTGCATGAGAACACAACCAAGACCTTGGTTAGAAGCATCGCAATATACGGTAAAGTCGTCGTTTCCATCGGGAAGTGTGAGAATAGGAGCGTTACACAACTTGCGTTTCAATGTCTCGAAAGCCTCTTCTTACTCGGGTCCCCATTCAAAGAGTCGATTCTTTTGGTTAGCGCCGTTAATGGTTTAGCAATCTTCGAGAAATTTTCTATGAACCTACGTTAATATCCCGCTAAACCCAGAAAAGAACGAACCTCAGTTGGGGTTATGGGAACACACCAATTCTTCACAGCTTCAATTTTAGCAGGATCCACGTGAATTCCTTGGCTATTCACCACATGCCCTAAGAATTGAACTTCCTCCAACCAAAATTCACACTTGGAAAGCTTGGCGTATAATTGCTCCTTCTTCAAAAGCCCAAGTACTTGTCGCAAGTGTGTCTCGTGATCGATTTTTGTCTTGGAATAAATAAGAATGTCATCAATAAACACGATCATAAACTTATCCAAATACGGTTTACATACTCGATTCATGAGATCCATGAACACAGCAGGCGCATTGGTCAGGCCAAAAGGCATGACCATGAACTCGTAGTGTCCATATCGAGTACGGAAAGCGGTCTTTGGAATGTCATCATCATGACACGTAAATGATGATACCCAGAACGTAGATCGATCTTTGAGAATTGAGTTGCTCCTTGAAGTTGGTCGAAGAGATCATCGATTCGAGGAAGAGGGTATCGGTTTTTGATAGTAAGCTTGTTGAGTTCGCGGTAATCGATGCACATACGAAATGAACCATCCTTCTTCTTCACAAATAGTACAGGTGCACCCCACGGCGATGAACTAGGGTGAATAAAACCCTTATCGGTCAACTCTTGCAGTTGACTAGCGAGTTTTTGCATTTCAGAAGGTGCAAGGCGATAAGGCAATTTAGCCACAGGGTTTGCACCAGGGATTAAATCAATCTTGAACTCAACTTCTCGCACGGGAGGTAACCCTTTAAGATCATCGGGAAAAACTTCGGGAAAGTCTCGCACAACAGGAATGTCTTTCAGCTCCTTACCCTTGGCTTTCGTATTAACTACATATGCCATGAAAGCCATGTAGTTTTTACTCAAGCATTTACGGGCCTTGATGCAAGACATGAGTTTGAGTCTTTGGGATGATTTCTCCCCAAAGACCTTCAAAGTATCACCAGTCGGTAACGGAATTCGGATACACTTCTCGAAACATTGAATTTCTGCATGGTGCTTGGCTAACCAATCCATACCAATGATAACATCAAAGCTTCCCAGATGCATAGGAATAAGGTCGACGAAGAACTCGTGTTCGTTAAGGCTCAAGGTGCAGTTACGTATTACGACGTCAACGATAATAGATTTTCCATCAGCGACCTCGACCGTGAAAGATCTCTCCAGATTAACACACGGTTTAGAAAGTATAGGCTCGAATTCCAAGGATACGAAACTCCTATCGGCACCCGAATCAAACAATACAGAAGCATAATGACCATTTTCAAGATACACACTTGTTCGGTAAGAATCCATTATTGGTATGATGAAAACAAATAGGTAATTTTATAAGACAAGAGATGATTTAAAAAGAGTTCAATGACGTACCATTCACCACATCGTTGTTGGCTTGAGCTTGGTTAGCATTGATGTTGAAAGCCCTTCCACGAGCCGGTGGCACAGTTCCCGAATTACGAGGACATTGTGGACGAATATGACCGGGCTCGCCACAGTTATAGCAGGTTCGATTGGTAAGCATGGCAGTGTTGTTTGGCGCACGAAAGCAAGTAGTTACCAAGTGTCCATACTTCCCACATAATGAGCAAACTCGGCATGGAGAGTTGCTTGAATGATGGTACTTGCACGTGTTGCACATAGGATGTGGACCAGTGTAAACTTTAGCCACGGGAACTTGATTTGCAACCACCATTTGTTTTTGAGGAGCATTTGGGGCGGTCACAACGTAGTTGCGCGTCGGGGTGAACTTACGCTTCTTGTTTTGAGAGGATGACTCGGCCTTTACCTCTTTTGTTGCCTCGGGTGTCACCTTCGCCATAGACTTGGAACCCTTTGCCGACATCGTGCCAGCTCTTATATGATTCTCGGTGAGCTGTGCAGTAATAGTAATTGCCTCCTCCAATGTTGTGGGCCTACTACCCACCACAGCATCTTGAATTTGAGGTGGCACCCCCTTGATCATTTTTTCAATGTTACGGGGCACGGTGTCCACCATGTGTGGTAGGAGCATACTCAACTCATGATGCCGGGTGGAATAAGCCAAATGGTTCCCACCATCCTGTTTGAGATTCCAAAACTCCTCCTCCAGCTTTTGCAACTCGCTCCTTGGGCAAAACTTTTGGATCATAATATCCTTGAATTCCTCCCAGGGCAACGCCATTGCAACCTCTGTTCCACAGTTTCTCTTTTCACTATTCCACCATGTTAGTGCTCGTTGTTGAAGAACACTTGTGGCATAGCGAACCTTGAACTCGTCGGGACACTCAGTAATAATGAATGTGTTCTCCATACTTTCAAACCACTCAAGAAGTCCAGTGGCTCCTTCTTTTCCACTAAAACTAGTGGGTTTGCACGAGTTCAAATGTTTGAAGGTGCAAGTAGAATTGTTCCCGTTTTGTTTGTTGCTATTCTCCCCATGAGCACCACTATTGTTCCCATTGGTGTTGTTGCTATTAGCCATTAGGGTACTATTAAGTTCAGCAACCATAGTCGGGATGACAGCAGCCATTTGTCGGGCGATCATGGCGGCTAGCTTAGGATCGGAACTTCTACGCTTTCCATGATGACGAGACATGCTGGGATATGCAAAGTGAGTTAGACACGAGAAATAAAATACAAGGATTATAATTTAACAAGGATAAGGCAAGAGTTGTAAGGCACATGGAATGGTTCCATTTGGTAACGCATTACCATTTGGAAACGTTGACACGTCAAGGTAAGTTGACCCCTTCACCTTAGAAATTTGTGCATGTTGACCATAGTTTATCACTCATCCCAGAAATCCCCAAGTAAGCATAACTAGTCCCGTAGGATTTATGCGATATGCTTGCCTTAGCCCGAGGGTCTTTTGCCAGGAAATCTAGAATACAGTGTCTATGTCACACAAACTTCTTGGGTTCATGAAATCAAAACCTTGATGAGATTCATATAGATTAGACATAACGTCTAAAGATAATAAGTATAAGCATAAGTTTCCACATGTTGACGAGAATAAGATTAAGAGATTTCATGTTCGGGGAGAGTCAAAGAGTCAAAGCTAAGTTTAGGGAGACAAGTAACAAGGTTTAGGCAATCATATGCTAAGGCATCAAATTACACATAGTGGGCATAACATTATGTAGCATGCAAACTATATAATTTTTTCAATATAAGATCATATTTCTATAAGGTTCATGCATACTATAGTCTAGGTCACCATTTCTAATAACCTAGATCCCTATAGTTATGGGCTCTGATACCAATCTGTCACACCCCAACCTTGACGGCGGAAACGTGGAGGAGTGAGAGTTAAGATCGTTCACAGCCACATAACGCTATTAATAATCCAAATATAAAATTAATCATAAAATTCAATTGTATCATTACATGCTCAAGTCTCAAAGAAATAAAAAAAACATAACATAAAAGATAACAAGTCATTTTAATTCACTTATTTATCTAGGTCCATTCCTAGATGTGTATGCTTCAATGTGTAGAAGTCAAACTTGGGCGTTTCCTTAAACAAGTTAAAATAAAGGGTCAACAATAATGTTGGTGAGCATTCCATAGTTTTAAGTACATAGATTATATAAAAGATGGCAATTCAAGTCATAAGTTAGTGAATAAAGTGATTAGGGATGTTATGAACAATGCAACAATCAAACCTCGACAAAGTTTTACAAGTCTCAAACATTTACAAGATTATACGATCAGCTAAGTGTACTTGGATCAACCAAAGCAGGCTTGCCTTGCCCATAGATCTATGACTTCGCTGGGCTAGAAATAGTTAATGATTGTACATATAACGCCATAACATGGTAACCACAAAAAGTTCAACTAACCACAACTTGCATGATGAATTACCATAAAGTTTACAAGTCTCAAAGATGTTTACAAGTGCAGTGATAATAAGATTACAGTTTCACCCCAAAGTGTGAAAATAAACAATAAGGGTTATGGAAATACTCACATGATCAAACAATATATATTTGATGATTAATATGAATAATAATAAGCAACGTTTCAACGTAGTCTTTCACAATGCACCTAAAACAATATATATTTAGAAGGTTACAATTTAATAATATATTTAATGGTTAAACGAGACTAGGGTTTCAATTTGGTATTTGAGGGTTTTAATAATTAGATGATGTTGGTTAGAGAGATCATATATATATTTTAGTCCAAGAAAAATGTCATGTATGAAATTTTAAGGAATTAAATCCTTTATAACAATTTGTGAAGGTTAATTATAAAATATATAAATTCTATAATTATCATGATTAATCCATAATTATAAAATGTGTAGTGTCCAAAAATAATTAAATGATTTATAAATATTATATAAAGTCCATTTTTATAAAAATAAACTTTGTTAATTTCATTTTATGAGAAAATTGTCAAGGTGTTTAAAGTGATAAATTTGTATAAAATAATGGGATAAATTTAAGAATAAACAAAGTTTACAAAGCTACTTTTAAAATTTTCAGAAAATTTTCTATATTCTTTTAACGCTGAAAAAGCCTAAAAAAATATGTTGAGGGTGCCCGGGTTCGAACCCGGGACCTCAAGGATGAGAGTGCATAATCTTAACCAGTAGGCGAGGGCGCCTAAGCCTGTTAGAACCCAGTTCTCATACTTTATAAACACAAATTAAATGGAAACCCCCAAATCGCATAAACCCTAGAATCAACTTGATCAAATTGAACATCAATTTGATTCTGATAATGCTGATAATCATGGGTCTTTCTATCCCCATGTAAAGACGAGTATGTAGGTGTATATGACTTACACGATTGTGAATGGATTGATACAATTTACTTCAGTTTATCTTCGATTCCTTTGAAATGAACAGGGGATTCGATTTCGAGGTTTGTGTGAAGTTTTCGTGAAATTGAGGTTACAGATAGTTGAAAAGGGTCGAAGGGGACATTTGCCCTTTGTTAAATAGTTTCGATTTGAACGATTTCGACCCGAACGGTTTTCAACTTTGATTCGAATATTTCGGTATAATACAGAGATCAAAGGTTCGTTTAATTCAAATAATTCCTGCATTTAGTTTCGAAGTGATTATACATATGTTTAAGAACATTCAATTGATTTGATTTTATTAATTTGTTTGATTTGTCTTTGGTGTGATCGGTCGATTCGGTTTCGGTCATACCCCACCAAATGACTTCAATTTCACTAAATATTGTGTTCGAAACTGATATAGAATAGTTAAGAAGATGTTTAGTTGCATTTTAACCGACTATTTTGAGGCGTTTGAGGGTCGTCGGAGCTCGCCGGAGCGCCGCCGGAGTGGTGGCCGGTTTTGCGGGGGTTGAAGAAAGAAAGGGGTTTGGGTTTTAAAAATTTACACAAGTGGTCCGTGTGGTTTGTATTTTTATACCTTATGTTTAAAAACTTTCTTTTGAAGTTTCAATAATTGTAATATTACCCCTCAAACCTAGTTATCCTATGTTTTCTAAACACTTTTAAGATTAGTAACTTTTATAAATTATTATTAGTATTGCTTTTATTATTATCATTATTATTTTTGAATGGTATTATTATTATTACCATGATTTATTATTATTATTATTATTATTATTATTATTATTATTATTATTATTATTATTATCATTAGTAGACATATTATTATAATATTTTTATTATCATTATTACTAATGTTATCATTATTAGCTTTTACTATTATTTTTAGGATTATTATTATTATCATTTACTATCTTTTCTTGTTAAAGTTATTATTAAAATATTTATTATGTTTGTTACTTATTCATTAATATTAACAACCTTCTAGTTAAGAAAAATTAAAGACAAATTAAAGCAATATGCATAAGACCCCATATGTTTCATATTAGGCAAACATGGTCCTTAAACAAATTTAACAAGGTTAACTTTAATTTAACCTAAAAATACAAGATGTTACAATTGTCAATTGCTTGATATCAATCACAGATTGATCCATTTGAACCTATCAAATGGTATCAGAGCTTTCGGTTCAGTGATTGAAGTTCAAAAACGACATTTTGAGCATTTTTTATCACTTGAATCTGTGATTTGATCGTAATTGTGCAATTAATTGATGATTTAGTTGTGTTTCATCACTAGAAACATGATTTGAATCTCAATTGAGCGAATTTACATCAACAAATCCGAGTTTTTGTCAAATTTTGTGTTCGAACAGTTCTTCATATTTGCATACTGAGTTTTGCAAAATTAAGCCTAAATTGTTGTTAATTAGAAGATATGTAGTTAATGGATTGTTAATCAGTGTTATTGTGACGTGATTGAAGAGTTTCAGATCATATTATCAAGTTTTTGGAAAATTGATCAAGATCAGATTGTTACGAAGAACTTGAATTAGGCGTTTGAGGTGTTGAAATCATCTGAAAACTAACCAAGTGTTTAGGCGCATGAACACTATTCAGATGCTTTAACACTGTTTATGCGTTTTCAGATTAGTCGTTGTAACACTGTGTGGGCGTTATTGCACTGTTCAGACGTTCTCAGAAGTTAAAGTCCCAGGCGCTTTAAAATTGTTCAGACGCATTATAACTGTTTTCAGGCGCATCAACACTGCTTGGGCATATGACAACTGTTTAGGTGTTTGACAACTGTCCAGGCGTTTCCACACTTGATTCTAAGGTGTAAGGCCCAGATCCCGGTATGCTGACCAATCATCGCTCATAAAACATATAATTACATTAACATGAAATAAACATTGCAACAGAAACATTAAAAAAAACATTTTCATTAAAAATGCTTTTGCAAAATAATACAATATTCATTACACAATTTCATTTGTTCGCATTACAATGCAAAAACATTAACAAAAGAATGCCATCCAAATGCCAAGTAGCTGCCCCCCGCCATCCTCAACAATGCTCACATGCCAATTGGAAAATGCATAAAAAGTCAGCATTGCTGAGTGAGTTCTAGTTTAACATAAAAACATACTTTACATTCATTAAACCGTTCTTTACTTTAACATGTGATCACACATCATACATACATATAGATAATATCATTATTATCTTCATCATTCGTTCCTTCATCATTCGTTCGTTCATCATTACATCATTTCATTCCGTCAACACCGTGAAATTTACCCTTCCGTCATGCATAAAGCCGGTACTAGGCCGAAGTCTATCTTAGACCTTCCATCATGGCGCACAGCAGCTTTGCTGCAGTACCAAAGGTAAATTCAGGTGTATAATTGTAATGTGTTATGCCCTTCCGTCATGCATAAAGCTGGTACTGGACCGAAGTCTATCATAGACCTTCCCTCATGGCGCATAGCAGCCTAGCCACAGTACCGAAGGCAAGCAACAATGGTTCCATACAAGTGGTTAATCACAAAGAAAGACCTCGATGTGCATCCTTCTGGGGTAGCTAACCCACACATCGTTGGGCTAACACCCTTCATTGGGCGTGTCCCGACATACAAGGCTTGCAAGACTTACATTACTTTCCATCGTTCATTAATGCGTGCATTCATTAATCATGTTCCTTTTTTCATTATCTTCCACTTTATGTTACATAATACTTTCATTTCATTCATTAACATTGGACGTAAAGCCATGGGAAAATAATCATACATCACAAGGAACATAAACATAACATTCAGTCATCATCATGCAGGGCATCATACCTGTATAACATACATTATGCATAATCATACAACATCATATGTGATCATCATGCATACACATCAATCGAACATCATAACATGCCCATCAGAACATCTATGACCTTAAACAGTCAACTTACATAGCCCCCGGGAATCTCCCAGGTCAAAGCCTACATTTCACCCTTTTTCCAAGAAGTTAGAAAATATTCTATGTGTTCATCCACATTTCCTTAACTTCATCCGCATTTGTGTTTGTTCATCCGCATTTCCCATACTTCATCGTCATTAACATTCATCCACATTTGTTAACTTTCTCATCCTCATTGATCTTACTCATCTGCATTTGCCAATACTCATCCGCATTTGCCATCCGCATTTCACATAATTAGTCAATCTCTTCTGCCTTAGAAACACAACCATAGCATCAACAAGTATGAATATAAACCAACATCACATCGCAATCACAGCATACATACATTCATTCATACGGGTTTAAAAACCCAATTTTATAAAAACATTCAGCCATGCATTTCCAGCCCCCAAAATTAGTTTAAACATGTACAAAGAGGGGTTCTAGAACTCACCTTTGCAGCTCTTGAGTATGGCTTCTTCCACACTCGTTTGCAAATTGAATTCAACCGCCTAGAAACCCACTAAAACATACCTGAACACATACAAACACACATAAACATAAACCCGATGATATAACCAGTCAAGAACATCATAAAACCACAAGTTCTTACCTTGAATTCGAATTCTTTCTTGTTCTTCCTTCAAAACCAAGAGTTCTCTGCTGCTCTTGCCACTTTCTCTCTATAAAATCCGAAGATTTGTGAGGTATGTGACATATGGGCGGCCATACCACCTTTTACACCCACTTTTCAAACATTTTGTCCTTTTAGACACTTTTTACCCCTAGACTTGGTTTTATTTCTTTTCTTTCTTTTTCTTCACTTTATTCTTCTTTCTTGACTTTATAAAAAATAACCGGGTGTTACAAGTCCACCCCCCTTATATAGGTTTCGTCCCCGAAACCTATTATTCCTCAAAGAATTATGGGTAATGCTGTCTCATTTCTTCTTAAGTCTCCCACATAGACTCAGATCCCTTCCAGTGCTTCCACTGTACACGCACAAGAGGAACCACTTTATTTCTCAGCCTCTTCTCTTTTCGATCAATGATTGCCACTGGTTGCTCCACATAATTGAGCCGTATATCCACATCGATATCCTCCAGTGGAACAATCATATCTTCATTCGCTAAACACTTCCTCGGATGAGATACATGGAATGTCAGGTGAATTCCACTTAATTCATCTGGTAATTCCAGTCTATAGGCCACCTCTCCTACTCGAGCAATGATTCGGAACGGCCCTATATACCTTGGGCTCAACTTGCCCCGCTTCCTGAATCAGATGATACCCTTCCAAGGTGAGACCTTCAACATAACCCAGTCACCCACCTTAAATTCAATCGGTATGCATCGTTTATTAGCATACGACTTCTGTCTATTTTTGGTTGCCTTCATAAAGGCTTTGATCTTTTCAAGCTTCTCAGTCATAGCCTCGATTACCTCAATGCTCCCTGACTCTTTTTGACCAATGTCGCCCCAACACACGGGTGCTCGGCATCTCCTACCGTATAGCATCTCATAACGGGGCATACCAATGCTTGCATGATAACTGTTGTTATATGAGAACTCAGATAATGGTAAGTGGTCATTCCAACTTCCTCCAAAATCGATAACACATGCCCGAAGCATGTCTTCCAAGTTCTGATTGGTCCTCTCAGACTGACCATCAGTCTGTGGATGATACATCGTGCTGATATGCAATCTCGCCCCCATAGCATCGTGGAATTTCTTCCAAAATTTTGATGTAAACCGAGTGTCACAATCAGACACAATAGACACCGGCACACCATGATGACTCACAATCTCCTTAATGCAAAGATCAGCCAACTTCTCATATGAATATATCTCGCAGATCGGTAGGAAGTGAGCACTCTTCATCAAATGGTCAACTATCACCCATATGGCATCATACCCTTTCGGGGTACGCGGTAGATTCGTGATAAAATCCATGGTGATGTGCTCCCACTTCCATTCCGGTATATCTAAAAGTAGGATCCCTCCATACGGCTTCTGATGCTCGGCCTTTACCTATAGAAAAGTAAGGCATTTACTCACATACTCTACCACATCGCGTTTCATACCCGGTCACCAATAATCTTTCTTCATGTCTTGATACATCTTTGTGGCACCAGGATGAATGGAGTATCGAGTCTTGTGACCTTCATCCATGATCTTCATGCGTAGATGCCCATGACGAGGAATCCACATTCGTCCAAATTTGGTTCTAACACCAAGTGTGTTTTCACCCAATTCCGCAACCAGACCTCTCATTCTTTTCGAGTTATGATGATCTTCTTTCAATGCCTCATCTTGAAACCCTTTAAGTTGCTTCATCACATCAATGGTCATGATTAGCTTATACACTTTCACCCGAATCGGTTCGAGCCTCTCTTTCCGACTAAGGGCATCTGCCACCACGTTGGCTTTGCCCGGATGGTAATGGATCTCGCAGTCATAATCCTTTATAAGCTCCAATCATCGTCTCTATCTCATGTTCAGGTCCTTCTGCTCAAAGAAGTACTTCAAGCTCTTACGGTCAGTGAATATGGTGCACTTCCTCCCATACAGATAATGCCTCCAAATTTTTAGCGCAAAGACCACGGCTGCTAGCTCCAAGTCATGAGTAGGGTAGTTGACCTAATGAACCTTCAACTGTCGGGATGCATAGGCTATAACCTTCCCTCTCTGCATTAACACACACCCCAACCCCGAGTAGGAAGCATCAGAATAAACCACCAGGTCTTCACTTCCATCGGGTAATGACAAAACAGGAGCTTGAGTCAATCTTACCTTCAATTCCTTGAACGCCTTCTCTTGAGCTTGACCCCATACAAACTTCACATCTTTTCGGGTCAACTTAGTTAGTGGAGAAGCGATCTTAGAGAAGTCTTGGATAAATCTTCTGTAGTAGCCCGCCAAACCCAAGAAGCTATGAATCTCAGATGGTGTCTTTGAAGACTTCCATTGCATCACCGCCTCCATTTTCGCCGGATCCACCATGATCCCCTCAGGATTCACCACATGACCTAAGGATTGTACCTCACGCAACCAGAACGCACACTTGGAGAATTTAGCATACAACTTCTCCCTTCTCAATGTCTCCAAAACCTCCCGAATGTAGCTGACATGCTCAATCTCGTTCTTCGAATAACTCAGAATATCATCAATAAACATAATCACTGATTTATCCAACATTGGCCGACACACTCGGTTCATCAAATCCATGAAAGCAGCTGGCGTGTTGGTCAAACCAAGTGACATAACAAGGAACTCATAGTGACCATAACACGTGCGAAAAGCTGTTTTAGGAACATCCTGCTCTTTCACCTTCAGCTGGTGGTAGCCCGATCGAAGATCTATTCTTGAGAACCAACTGGCGCCTTGGAGCTGATCAAACAAATCATCAATCCTCGGTAAGGGGTATCGGTTCTTTATCGTCAACTTCTTCAACTCACAGTAGTCGATACACATCCTCATACTACCGTCTTTCTTCTTCAGGAATAAGACCGGAGCACCCCAAGGAGAGATACTCGGTCTAATGAACCCCTTATCAAGCAGCTCTTGCAGTTGCTCTGTCAACTATTTCATCTCGGTAGGAGCCAACCGATACGGTGCCTTGGCAATAGGTTGGGCACCTGGTATCAAATCGATCAGGAATTCGATCTCACAGTCAGGTGGCACTCCTGGTAAGTCTTTGGGAAACACATTGGGAAAGTCACACACAACCGGGACATCGGACAGTAGTGGTGTTGGTGTTTCCGCATCTTTCACATAAGCCAAATAGACGCTACATCCATGTCTCATACACTTTCCCGCCACCGCCATTGAGATTACTTTCGGGATCGTCGTGACCCGATCCCCATAAGCTGTTACGGAACTCCCGTTAGGCACTATCAACCAAATCATCTTCTTATGACACACAATGTTCTCCTCGGAATCCGCTAAACAATCCATCCCAAGAACCAAATCGAAACCACCTAAGGCCATTACGAATGGTCTAAGCGGAAATTTATGACCTTCTAGTTCCACATAACATTTTTCTATCACCTTAGAGATTCTGGTAGACTTAACCTATATGGCAGTTTCTACATCAAAGGTCGCATCTATATTCTTACTACTAATAGGCAGTTTAGCACAGAAAGCAACAAAAATGAAACTTTTACTAGCACCAGAATCGAGTAACACAGAGGCTAAAGTTTGGTTAACTAGAAACATACCGGACATGACATCGGGGTTCATCCTAGCCTCCTCTTGTGTCATCGTGAATGCCCTGGTGCTCGCCCTTGGTCCTTCTCCTCTAGTCTTATTCACCCTAGAACCCTCAGCCTCGGCTTCTTACAATCTCTATTCATGTGGCCCTCCTCACCATAGTTGAAACATCTGACCGTACGACAATCCCTTGCTACATGCCCCATCTTCCCACATTTGAAACACAAGTTCAACCCCAGCCTACATTCCCCACTATGCTCCTTTCCACATCTACCACACTTCTTTGATCCTGCCCCAGATGTGACCACACGACGGTCATCCACTCGTGTCTTCTTGTAACCCGTCGAGGCACCATCCCGACCAAACCTCTTCCCATTCCAATTCCGGTCACCACTCCATTTCCTGCTACCTTTGGTCACCACCACAGTCCTCTCATCATATACTCTCCTAACCAGATCCACCGCCGACCTAAACGTGCTCAGTCGGGTAGTGATTATGTGCCTGCAAATATCCGCCGACAAGCCATGAATGTATCTCTTGATCTTTCATGATAGAGGCATCACTGATCCGGCACCAGTCGTGCCATTTCATTAAACCTAGTGGTGTACTGCTCATGTGTCATGGTTCCCGCTTCTAGCTACAGGAATTCCCTTTCCACCTTATCCATTTCCCGGTGAGGACAGAACTCCTTAATTACCAATTTCTTCATCTCAGACATCTCATTCTTCCAATGGCCCGACTACCCTCAGCTTGGACAATATTGTCCCACCAACACAGAGCTGAGTCCATAAACGAGTGGGCAGCAAATTTTACCTTTTGATCCTCTCAGCACTCGCTGATATTTAAAACAGCTTCTATTTCTCTCACCCATCAGTGAGCAGCAGCAGCAGTGCCGTTACCATCAAAAGTAGGGGGCTTGCAACGTTGAAATGCCCCGTAGTTACAGCCTCGTACCGCCTCCGGCGTAGGCTCTTCTTCTTCCTCTTCTTCTTCATCATTAAACAGAACTGTCTCAGTCTCGGGCTGTCTTCTTTCGCCTGTAGGTCTACTCCTTTTCCTTCTTTCCCCATCTCTAACAGCCATTATCACTTCGGTCGCCACAGACGGTAGGATCGTCTGCATGACCTGATGCACTTCCTCCACAACCGCCTTCTTCACTAAGGCTCTCAGGTTAGCACTCTCATCTCCGCCCTCCGGATGAGGGGTCTCGGGTTCTTCATGAACCACCTTTTCGGCTCTAGGCCTTCCTCTCGTGACCTGTGGTTCAGCACCACGTCCACCACCACCACGCGAAGCTTTTGATGATCTACCATCGGCTATCCTCTAACTCACACTGAAAGATTTAAACACCAACACGGATATTCAAGGGAACAGCTCAGTTCATGTCAAGTACAGTAAGTCCCTAATTACAGTGGTCAGTTGTGATTAGCCACTTACTTTACTCTTCATACCCTAAGCATTACCTGTCCTGACTACATCAGTATCAAAATCTACAACCAACACATAGACCACATAACATGCGCACGTAATACCAGTTAACATTACGAAAATACCCGATGGCACACAGCTACTCGGACTGGCATCCCTTCCCATTCCATCCCATTCTCAGTTTAAGTTTAGGTTTATTTTGAAAGTTTACTCGTTTCACTTAAAGTTTGGCTCTGATAACAATTTGTAAGGCCCTGTTCCCGGGACGCTTATAGCTGGCCAATCATCGTTTGTAATACATATAATTACATTAATATGAAATAAACGTTGCAGCGGAAACATAAAAAAACAACATTTTCATTAAAATGCTTTTGCAAAATAATACAATAATCATTACACAATTTCATTTGTTCGTAATATAATGCAAAAACATTAACGAAAGAATGCCATCCAAATGCCAAGTAGCTGCCCCGCGCCATCCTCAGCAATGCTCACCTGCCAATTGGAAAATGCATACAAAGTCAACATTGCTTAGTGAGTTCTAGCCTAACATAAAAACATACTTTACATTCATTTAACCTTTCTATACTTTAACATGTGATCACACATCATACGTACACATAGATAATAACATTATTATCTTCATCATTCGTTCGTTCATCATTACATCGTTTCATTCCGTCAACACCGTGAAATTTACCCTTCCGTCATGCATAAAGCTGGTACTGGGCCGAAGTCTATCTTAGACCTTCCATCATGGCACACAGCAGCTTGGCCACAATACCAAAGGTAAATTCAGGTGTACCATTATCATGTGTTATGCCCTTTTGTCATGCATAAAGCTAGTACTAGACCGAAGTCTATCATAAACCTTCCATCATGGCGCACAGCAGCTGGGCCACAATACCGAAGGCAAGCAACAATGGTTCCATACAAGTGGTCAATCACAAAGAAAGACCCCGTTGCGCTTCCTTCTGGGGTAGCTAACCCGCACACCGTTAGGCTAACACCCTTCATTGGGTGTGTCCCGACATACAAGGCTTGCAACACTTACATTACTTTCCATCGTTCATTAATGGATGCAATCATTCACATGTTCCTCTTTTCATTATCTTCCACTTTACGTTACATAATACTTTCATTTCATTCATTAACATTCGACGTAAAGCGATGGGAAAATAATCATACATCACAAGGAACATAAACATAACATTTAGTCATCATCATGCAGGGCATCATACCTGCATAACATACATCATGCATAATCATACAACATCATATATCATCATCATGCATACGCATCAATCGTACATCATAACATGCCCATCATAACATCTATGACCTTAAACAGTCAACTTACATAGCCCCTAGGAATCTCCCAAGCAAAGCCTACATTTCACCCTTTCTCCAAAAAGTTAGAAAATATTCTAAGTGTTCATCTGCATTTCCTTAACTTCATCCGCATTTGTGTTTGTTCATCCGCATTTCCCATACTTCATCCGCATTAACATTCATCCCCATTTGTTCACTTTCTCATCCGCATTGACCTTACTCATCCGCATTTACCAATACTCATCCGCATTTGCCATCCGCATTTCACATATGTCAATGCTCATCCGCATTTCACATATGTCAATGCTCATCCGCATTGACTGTCATCCGCATTAACCTTCATCCGCATTTGTCATACTTAGTCAATGCCCATCCGCATTGACTTTCATCTGCATCAACATTCACCGCATTTCTCATACATAGTCAATGCTCATCTGCATTGACTTTCATCCACATTGACATTCATCCGCATTTCTCATACTTAGACAATTATTCTAAACACATTCGTACCTAAACGCCATATTCAGTTCCCATACACTATCCAACACGTTCTAAGCTCAAATCTTACCTTCTAAGCCTTAGAACACAACCACGACATCAAAAAGTATGAACATAAACCAACATCACATCGCAATCACAACATACATACATTCATTCATACAGGTTTAAAAACCTAATTTTATAAGAATATTCAGTCATGCATTTCTAGCCCCCAAAATCGGTTTAAACATGTACAAAGAGGGGTTCTAGAACTCACCTTTGCATCTCTTGAGTATGGCTTCTTCCCAACTCGTTTGCATATTGAATTCAACCACCTAGAAACCCATTAAAACATAGCCAAACAGATACAAACACACATAAGCATAAACCCGAGGATATAACCAATCAAGAACATCATAAAACCACGAATTTTTACCTTGAATCCGAATTCTTTCTTGTTTTTCCTTCAAAACCGAGAGTCTCTGATGCTCTTGCCACTTTCACTCTCTAAAATCCGAAGATTTGTGAGGTGTGTGACGTATGGCCGGCCATACCACCTTTTACACCCACTTTTCAAACATTTTGTCCTTTTGGACACTTTTTACCCCTAGACTTGGGTTTTAATTCTTTTCCTTCTTTTTCTTCACTTTATTCTTCTTTCTTGACTTTATCAAAATTAACCGGTGTTACATAAAGCAATCCCTTAGACGTTTCTAAGTCAAGTTGGGAAGTTTCTCTACTGTTTAGACGTTTTACTGTGCAGGCGCATCACTACTGTTCAGGCGCATCTAATTCAGACGTGTCACTCTATACTTAGAAACTTTTTTCAAAAATACAGAAAAATATAAAAAATATATATTCAATTCTTTATTTTCTTTTCAAAACTAAAATATAAAAATAGTATATTTTCTTGAATCAAAATTTTAATCAATGGCCAAGTCTGAAGATTCAGAAAACAGAGTACAAAAGCTAAAGAATCGAGCCGATTTTAAAAATTGCTCTCAGATTAAAACATCACTTGATCTCAATTGACACTGATTTGTGGAAGTCAATTGAAAAAGGTCCTCACATTCCAATCACCTCAGATGGTCCTGATAGAGGATTTATTTACACTAAAGAAACTCAAGAACCATATCTTGAAGATGGATTAATTGGTGATGACTTAAAGAAGGTGAAGAATGATGTTAAAGCTTACTCTCTCATATGCAAAGGGTTACCACTTGAAGTACTTTCAAGATTGGAGAATTATCAAACTGGCTATACAATGTATAAAGCTTTGAAAGTCATTTGTGAAGAAGGCAAAATAATCCAAAATCTCAAAAGACAATAGTTGAAGAGACAACTTGAACTTTTTCAGCACATATCAAGAGAAACTATAAATCAGATGATGAATAGATTTGTTCAACTCACATCTAAAATGTCAACTCTAGGAATCAAAAATGATCTTAAAGAATTAAATGACAGACTCCTCAATGCACTTCCTTCCTCATGGAAACAAACTGTAACTCTGCTAAACCACACTGAAAGATTTCCTATGGATCTTGATCTTCTTATAGTAAAAATTGAATCTGTAAAAATTGATGAGAGTTCAAGAAATAATGACAGATCTACTTCAACCTCACAGTATAAGTATATTGCTTCACCAGCAAACACTGTTGAAAATGCCTTTCTTGCCAAGAATGATGCTACTCCTGAGGATGAGGGTGATCTATTTGTGGGAGCAGGATTTTTCACAAGTACCTAATTCTATTCAGCTCAGCCACAACCACAAATGTCTTCCCCAAAATCTATTGTGCCAAAACCCATAATGAGACTCCATCTTCTAACTCTGCTAATCCTAGCAAAGTTAAAGATGTTATAAATATCGTATTGTAGATGAAGAGTCCAAAACGGCTTTTACAGCTTTCATGACAAGTTTCCAAGCCTACCAGGGTAGTCATCTAACTCAAATTGATTTGGTTTTGCAGGATTTATTTGAGATGGATCCTGCTGACGTAGAAGAAATGGAGTTGAATTGGCAAATGGTGATGATTGCTTACAGAACACAAAAGCACTCATATGTCAATAGGAACTACAAGCATAGTGCCAACAAAATAGTTGGTTTTGACAAGTCAAAATCAAGATGTTTCAACTGCAATAGTTATGGTCATTTCTCGAGAGAATGTAAAGCACCAAGAAATCAAAGTGAAAATGGTCAAAGCAGTTCAAATAGTCAGAGACCTCAGAAGCAGACTCAAAAAACATTCCAGAAACAATATCAGAGTCTGCATATGCCTGAATTGAAAGATGAGCAAAAATCATTTGAGAAACCAAAGAAAGCACTGGTTGTAAGCATAAAAGATGGCTATGACTAGAGTGCATATGCTGAACAATTTACTTCTGATCTTATTTTAGGTTTAGCATTGATTTCAGAAATTAATGATGAATGGTCTGAAGACAAGGATCTAAAAACTGATGAATCAGAAAATGAGACAGACTATGATTGGAGTGACAAGTCAGATCCAAAGGAGGAAGAAGTTGCACTCACGGCAAAGCCTGAACAACCAAAGGTTGTAAACTCTGCTTCTGACACTGAGTATTCAAATCCATATCCTGAAATTCCAACTGAAGTAAGAGAAAAACTGTGTACAAAAGAATGTTTTGAACAGGTTGAACATTATAGAAATTACTCATTCAAAATATATGACAAATTAAAACATGAAGAGCTAATGCACAGAAAACTAAAAGATGATCACAAATTTGTTGATGAGAAAATAATGTCACTTCAAGCAAGTTGGAATAAAACTCTAAAAGAACTAGAAATAGTTAAGAAACAACTTGAAGAAATGAAAAAGTCACTTGAACAAGAAAAAGTATCACATGCTGCAACTCAAGTTGATTTGGCAAAAGTTAAAAGCTCAAAGACTATAGTTGAGCAACCGGTAAATGGAAGAAAAGATAAAGATAAATCAAGATTAGGTTTCACACATGAACCTATGCTTGAATCAATCTCTAAAATCTTACTAGAAAATTTCAACACCCACGATCATTCTCCAGAAAACAAGGCCAAACTTAAAAAAATTCCAGAGAAAAAGAAGATTGATCAAGAAAATGTTGAATGTGAAATTGAAAAAGTAAAAATTCAAATATTAGAGGAGAATGACACAGAAAAGATTAAAAATTGTCATCCAATTAAAGTCGAATCATATGAACCTTGTTTAAAGAACAAAAAGCTATTCATTCCAAAAAGTGAATGTGTCATTGAAAAGTGTCAAACTGATCAAGAAATTGAATAAGAAACTGAGATCAAACTTAAATTGAAAGGCAAATGTCAAGAACAATCAGACACTTCATGTGATGATGATTCAAGCTCAAATGATTTATCTCAATCAAAAAGTGTGAAAATGAATCTTCTCAAGATTCAATTAAGACACAAATTCCTAAGAAATCATTAAGAACTCAAAGGAGAAGAAAATCAACTCCTAAAAAGTCTGGCCAAATAAACAAAACAAGTCAAATTAAACCTGTGAAGTTTGTGTCAGCGGGAACTTATGACATGAACACCATATCTGAAACAATAATAAAACCTAAGATCAAATCTGACTTTGATATGAAAATAGGTTCAGGTCCAAAGACTGTTGTACAAAATAGATTTGTATCTAAGGGGTTAAAGAATGGTGAACATGTTAAAAAGACAAATAATAAATATCAAAAGACCAAACTTACACAGACAAAACAAAAGCTTAATCAGTCTACTCCTAAACTCAAACAAGGATCAGATGTTGTATCAACTTCAATGATTAAGCAAATATTGTTTCAAAAACCTCAAAAATATTGTGATACATGTGACATGTATAATCATAACACTTCTCAGTGATATATCAACAAATATTGTCGCATATGTGATATGACAAATCATAACACAGTTGACTGTTATTTCAACAAATACTGTGCTTTATGTGATGAAAGAACTCACAATACAGATGATTGTTTCTTTAGAAAAACTCACCTAGAAAGGTTTTTGACAATCAAGGATATTATAATCCAAAGTTTCAAAGAAATCATTATAATGGATATCAAAATTTAACAAAGTTACCTTCTTTGGGTTTAAGATCATCTAGAAGAATCAATTCAGACTATGACAATGTATAATGTGAGATCACAATAGTATAATCAAATAAAATTTATTCCACTCTTAGTGAGAATAAACAATAAAACATATAACAAGATAACATCTTATAGTGTGTCAAACAATGGTTCAAAATTTCTTGATGATGATCTTGAAAACAGATTTAATGTTTTGAAAACAAAACAAAGAAAAGATAATCAAACTGTTTTCAAAAGAGGATTTGAAAATCACAAAGTTCAAAATAAACTTGATGTAAACAAACTACATTTCAAATAGTATACAATTATTGATAAATTTGGAAAGCCCAAGACCATCTTGACTTGGGTTACTAACTCCTCTTAAATTTCTTGCATGTAGGTACGCCCATGGAGACCAGTAAACACATGGTATGTTGACAATGGGTATAGCCGGCACATGACAGGCAATCAAGCCTTGCTACAAGATTTTAAACAAAAAGATGGCACTCATGTTGCATTTGGTGGAGATTCCGGAGGAAAGATAACCGGTGAAGGAATAGTATCTAATGGAATAATAAGTTTTGAGAAAGTCAACTTTTGTGAACAATTAAATTTCAATCTTTTGAGTGTCTCACAAATATGCAATAAATCTTACTCTACTTTATTTGATGATTCTTTCTGTTATATCTTAAACCCATGGTTTCAGATTAGCAAAGAGTGGGTTGTTGTCAAAGCTATGTGTGACAGAGATGTTTACAAACTAGACAAGTCACAAGTTGATCCCTCTACAGAAACAACTTGCCTCATTGCTAGAGCATCTAATAATGAAAGTCAGCTTTGGCATAGATGTCTCGGTCACTTAAATTTCAAGAACATGAACAAGCTTGCAGCAGGAAACCATGTTATTGGTTTTCCTTCAAAGAAGTTGTTGGACCAAAAGAACCAGTGAGCCTGATCAGAGAAACCTCTAAGTCCCACAGGACATCACAACAGCTGAAGAAGACCTGATCAGCTGTTCTACAAAGTCTGAAGAATACAACTGCTGAAGTATTTCTGAAGTACTGAAGACAAAGACTGAGACAACAGCTGAAGATCTAAAGTCTGAAGACTTCAACAAGTACTAAAGACAAAGACTGAAGATCAACAGCTGAAAGACAAAGTCTGATGTTCAAGTACTGAAGACATCAGCTGATGCTAACAGCTGATGACAACAGCTGAAGAGGGCTTCTTCAGTTGTTGTGATGGTTTTTCTTCATCAGTAGTTTTCTTTTCCTTTCAGTAGTTTGTTTACTTTTCTGTAGTTTTGTTTCCTTTTCAGTACTTGTAAACAACTGAAGAGGTGTTCTTCAGTTGTTGTAGTATCAGTAGTTTTATGTTTTTCAGTAGTTGTAAATAAGATGTTTAACACTTAGGAACATTTGTAAGAAGATGTCAGTTGTTGACATCTTCAGTAGTTGTTAAACATCAGTAGTTATAAAACGGTTACATGTCACTTTCAAGTGACATCAGCCTACGTCATTCTTTCCTTTATAAGGAAGGATGACTCACCTGTAATCGTGCCATTGAGGCCGACAATCTTAATGCAATATTCCTTTTGTCAGATATTTCTCTCTCTATAACAAAATTCTTTTATCGCTTTATATCGAATGTTCTTGCTTGAATTTGTCTAATTCTGAGCTATTCCGCTGCTATATCTGTTCAATCGATTAAACCAAGAGGCTGAGATCCTAACAAATGGTATCAGAGCAGGTTAATCATTGATCGATCTAACAATTGATCATTGAAACTGTTCAATCGCTCTAAGTTTGATCGAATTAGCAAATTCGCAAGGATCTGTTATAGAGATTGAGAGTGTATCGCTTCTGGCCGTTTTATTTGAGGTTCTGTGTGGTTCTGAGCTAAATTTATTGTGATTTTACTTGAATCTGTCTGATTTTCCACAATGACTACTTCTTCGAATGATCCTTTCAATACTGGATCCTCTACCAAGCCTCCGATCTTGGTGAGGAATGAGTATAACATTTGGCAGAGAAGATTGCTCCATCACCTGTCTGTCAATAGCTCAGGTTGTTGGACATCTGTAGTACATGGACCACATAAGCCAATGGTGAATGATCCGGAAACAAACCAGTTGGTTCCAAAGAAGAAGGAGCAATACTCCGATGAGGACAAGAAGTTGTTTGAAATCGATGCAAAAGCCCATGGAATTTTGGCTATGGCTATTCCTAATGAGATTAACTCTGGGCTTCTGCATTGTGAGTCTGCTCATGACCTCTGGAAAGCCATCAAAGAACAATTGGTGGTACTGATGAGGTTTTAGCAAACAACAGGGAAATCCTCGCCCAACAATATGAGACTTTCTCTCATAGAAAGGGTGAGACTCTGACTCAACAATTTGAGCGGTTTTCATGTTTAATCTCTGAATTGAAAATGGTTAAACATGAATATACCAGGAGTCAGATGAACCATAGATTCCTAAGATCACTGCCTGAGAGATGGAACACATATACCATTGTTCTACGCTCAAATGCTGATGTTGATCGCCTATCTCTCACCCAACTTCATGGGAAACTGCTTACATTCGAGAGAGAGATAGAGCAGAAAAGGAAATTGGCTTCATCTGGCAAGCTTACTGAGGATTTTGTCCAAGGGAACACTGCCCTGATTGGACATCAAGAGTCAGAATATGCGTCATCTGAAAGCCAGTATGATGAGCATATTGATTTCTCTACAAACACTTCTGAGCCTGCCTTTGTGAGTGTTGATAGTTATTCTGCTGGTAGTAATAGTGACAATCTATGTTTCATCATGGATGATCTCAAGGGGATTGCTGATGATGACTTAGAAGAGATGGATATTTTGAGCCAAATGGCCTTGATAATATCAGATCTCAGAAGTTCTACAAAAGAACTGGAAGGAAATTCCCAGGACTCTCTGGCAAAACCAAAGTTGGTTTTGACAAGAGTAAGTTGAAGTGCCATAAATGCCACAGGCTTGGACACTTTGCAAGAGAATGTAGATCATCTGGATCTAACTCTCCTGCACCTTTTGTGACTTTCCCTGGCAATAGTCAACAAAACAGAGGGCAACAACCTGTCAATTCTGGTTATCATCATCAACCACAATCTCCTGCATATTTTGTTCACAGGGGCCAATGCCATATCCATACCCTGCTATTACATGCCACAACCAGGCCAGGTTCAAGCACCCACTGCTCAGCAACCACATGCACTCCCTGAGCCTCAACCATCCCAATATCATCAACCTAATCAACTTCAACAACACAGCTTCTTCACACCAGGAGTTGTTGACTGGAGCAGCTTACCAGATGATGTGTCTGGTAATGAACAACTGTTCTCAGGTGCTGGTCAACATGGTGGTGAACATCCTTTTGGAAATCTAGCACTCATGACTTTGGAATCCTCTGATGGATCATCCTCAAGTACCTCTTCAACACAGGTATCACAGGTATCCTCTGAGGCTAAGGCCAAATTATGTTCTGAAACTTGCATAGCAGCATTTGCCTCTATTAGAGAAGCAAATATGGCTTTAATCAATAAAAATGTAGAGCTAGAACAAATAATTTCCAAAAATAAGGCTGAGTTTGAGTCTGTGCTGAAAGAGAAAACTGATGAGATTTATAATTAAAATGCCAAATCTTGATGATAAGGCTAGGGAGGATGTACTCTTAGAGAAGTACAAAGACCTCAAAGATACTCTTGCTGTCACCCAAGTAGAGTGTGATCGATGGGTACAATCTTGCAAGGGCTTTGAAATGCTTCTTAGTAAGCAAACAGCTTCCAATGTGAAGTTTGGAATTGGTTATAATCACACTGCTCCTCCTACAGATTTTGCTTCAAGAGCAGGAGTATAATCTGATGGAGAAAGTAATGACCAATCCACCTCATCATGTGATTCACTACTTGATAAAGCACCATCAGTAGTTGAAGTCAGTAGTAATCCCTCTGTGAACCTATCAGCTGATATTGATGGTTCAACTGCTGACACTCACATGATCAATGAGTTGATCAACCCAAGTGTTATCCCTAGAAGTACTGAGGGTACTGGAGAGCAGGGGATAACATCTGGAGTTCAAATCCCAATAACTGACAGCACTAAAGAGAAGAAAACTATCAGTAGGAAGGATTTGAAGCCTACTAAGGGAGTTGACAAGAAGGCAAAAAGTGCTTCTAAACTGCTGAAGAGCAAGTCTTCAGTAGTTCATCTTTCTTCAGTTGATGATCAACAGAAGATGAAGAAACCATGTGAAATATTGGTCTATTCAATCATCTCACAGATGATTGTTGGTACAAAAAGGGATCCAAACTCAAACAAAAGAGAAAATTAAAGAAAACTTGGCTAAAAGAAAACTGAGTTTGAGTCCAAGTTTGTACCAGCAGCATCAAATCCTGTTACTCCTATGTCCAAAAAGAAATCTAAAAGGAAGGAGTGCAACAGGCAACAGCTGTGGTTGCTCAAAAGAAGATGGTGCAACACAAGAACTCATCATCAAACACCATACCAATGTGTCTGAAGAGCTGAAAGCTCTTTCCCAGAATCAGACACAGCTGGTAATGATGGTTCAACATCTGTTGGGAAGAGTTAACCCTTGATGGCCCTGTGTTGAAACCCCAGAAAAGGAGATCCAAGCCAAAGGATTCCTCTTCTACACCATCTCCTTCACCTCAAGCTTTGTGCCCAATAACCTGTTAGTTTACCATCTATTGATGAGACCAGGCCCAAAACCAAAAAGGTTTGGGTCTCCAAAACTAACTGATTGTTTATAATGCAGGTTTCTTCAACATGCCAAGTAGCATCTGGTATGTAGACAGTGGGGATCTATGCATATGACTGGGAACAACTCACTTCTTTATGACTACTCTCAAGAAGGAAGGGTTTTGTTTCCTTTGGCAATGATGCAAGAGGTACATCATCGGGAAGGGCTTTGTTTCCAATGGGGAAATAATTTGATGATGTCAACCATGTGGAAAATCTCAAGTATAACCTCTTGAGTGTCAGTCAATTGTATGACAATAGCCATGTTGCCCTTTTCACAAGCCAGAACTGCAGATTCTGTCATCCAAAGTTCTGAGTTTGATTGACAAGGTATTGGATGCTCACACTCTCCTGAAGGCCAACAGGACAGGAAGAGTGTATGCCTTAGATCTTCCAAGAAAATAGATCTCAGGCCATCCTTGCCTATTTTCCAAGGCCTCTCCTCAAGAATCTAATCTATGGCATAGAAGGCTGGGACATGTTAACTTCAGACATGAATCAGCTGATACACCATAGTTTAGTAAGGGAATGCCTAGGAAGGAGTTCATGTGTGAAAACAACTGCACTGCTTTTTGAAAGGAAAACAACACAAGGTTTCATTCCCACCTATTGAAGAACCAAAGTCCACTGCCTGCTTACAACTTCTTCACATGGATCTCTTTGGTCCTGTGAGAGTGATGAGCATGGCAAAGAAGAAATACTGTCTGGTAATTATGGATTACTCCAGATTTGTATGGACTTTCTTTCTACATTCAAAGGATGAAGCTGCACAGAAGATCAAAACTTTGTGTTGTATGCTGAGAAGCAGTATTCTCTCTCAAGTGTATTAGAAGTGACAATGGAACAGAATTCAGGAACAATACACTTGATGAGTTCTACCTTTCCAAGGGAATAAGAGGCAGTTTAGTATTCCAAGAACTCCTGAACAGAATGGAGTTGTGGAGAAAGAACAGGACCCTCATTGAAGCTGCAAGGTCTATGTTGGCTGATTCTGGACTGCCATTGACCTTTGGGCTAAAGCTGTCAACACAGCATGCTATGTGCAGAATAGAGTGCTAATAAATCAGAGGTTGATGAGACTCCATCTGAAGTTCTACATCATTTGGCCCCTCTCATTTCATTCTTTAGAGCATTTGGGTGTCCCTGTTTCATTCTCACACAAAGGATCAGCTCCAGAAATTTGATCCTAAGGTGGATGCAGGGTACTTTGTTGGTTATTCATCAACTTGCAAGGCATACAGAGTCTTCACTGCAGAACAAAGATGGTTGAAGAGACTCTACATGTCAAGTTCAATGAATCTCCAAAGGACAAGATTCCACAAAGCCCTGTGGAGCTCTTTGATTTGGACATACTGCAATATGTTCCTTATCAATCTCCTGCTTTGCTCCTGTCAACAGTTCACCACCTGGTGTTACTGCTGAAGATGAGATGATAGTAGTAATCACCTCTTCAGGTTTAGTGACCAACTGCCTGATCCTCTAAACCTGATGCTCCTGTAGCTCCAGCAGCACCATCCATAACAATGCTGATGAGATTTCTGCTCTTCAACTTCATTTGAGTTGCCACCATCTTCATGGTTTCAAGAATCTGCATCAACATCTGCTGCTGCTGAAGGCCTACAAACACTTGCACAGATTTGATTGTTTACCAAGAGCTGAAAAATCACCCAATGTCTCAAATCCTTGGTGATATCAATGCGGTGTTTCAACCAGAAGCCAGTTGTCCAATTTCTGCTTCTATGCTCTCTTCATCAGTCAGCTAGAGCCAAAGAACTATCATGTAGCTTTGAGAGACAATGGATGGGTTGAAGCCATGCAGCTTGAGCTTCTTCAGTTCAAAAACAGCAAGTGTGGGAGCTTGTTCCTCTACCCCAGGTAAGTGTGCAATAGGCACTAAATGGGTGTTTAGGAATAAACTGATGAAAATGGGCTAATTGTTAAGAACAAGGCCAGACTGGTTGTGCAGGGGTTTGCACAAGAAGAAGGTATTGATTATGATGAAACCTTTGCCCCTGTAGCCAGACTGGAGGCAATTAGATTGTTTTTAGCCTATGCTGCACTCCACAATCTTAAAGTTTTTCAAATGGATGTCAAAAGTGCTTTTCTATATGGTAACATAAAAGAAGAAGTTTATGTGTGTCAACCACCAGGCTTTGAGGACAATAAGCACCCAGAATGGGTATATAAGCTTGATAAAGCTCTTTATGGGTTGAAACAAGCACCTAGAGCCTGGTATGAGACCTTATCAAACTTTCTTCTACAGAATAATTTCACTAGAGGCTCCATAGATAAACTTTATTTATTAAGAAGGTGGATCAGCATAAGCTACTTGTTCAAATTTATGTTGATGATATTATATTTGCATCCTCTGATCCTCAATTGTGTGAGGAATTCCAAAACTTAATGCAACAAAAGTTTGAAATGAGTGCAATGGGAGAATTACAGTTCTTTCTTGGTTTGCAAATCAAACAAAAAGCTGATGGAATTTTCATTCATCAGTCTAAATACACAAAAGATCTTTTGAATAAGTTTGATTTACAAAACTGTAAACCCTGTTCTACTCCCATGTGCAACACCACACAATTGGATGTTGATCAGAAAGGTAAAGCTGTTGATGAAACTCTTTACAGATGTATGATTGGTTCCTTGATGTATTTAACAGTTTCTAGACCAGATATTATGTTTGCTACATGTGTTTGTGCTAGATTTCAGGCTGCACCTAAGGAGTCTCATCTGATTGAGGATCTTTGGATATCTGCAAGGTACACAATCTCTAGGCTTATGGTATTCCACTGGACATTCTTGCAAATTAGTTGCTTTCTCTGATAGTGACTATGCAGGGTGTAAGTTGACCAGGAAATCAACTTCTGGTGGATGTCAATTCCTAGGCAACTGTTTGATTTCTTGGCAGAGTAAGAAACAAACATCTGTTGCTACATCCACTGCTGAAGCCGAGTACATTGCTGTGCAAGTTGTACATCCCAAGTACTCTGGCTTCAGAATCAACTTTTGGATTATGGCATTACAGAGACTAAGACTCCATTATTAATGGATAGTGCTTCAGCTCTTTGCATTGTCAAAAATCCAGTCCAGCACTCTAGGACCAAACATATAGAAATTAGACATCATTTTATAAGAGATTGTTTTGAAAAGGGTCTAATTAATCCTATGTTTGTGCCTAGTGCTGATGAGCTTGCAGACATTTTTACTAAGCCTTTGGATAGTTCGACTTTCCACAACCTAGTGTTAAGGCTTGGTATGCTGCAGCTAGAATAAGTGACAACTACTGATGATCTCAGTAATTACTGATCATCATTGGTAACGATGTCACATATATGTACTTATGAGTTATTTTACCCTCAGTAGTTTTATAACTACTGAAGGCTAAATGCTTTAAGTACTGTACTTTATCTGTTCTAAACTACTGATGTAGTTACACTACTGATGCACCTACAACTACTGAAATCAGTAGAACAGATAAGTACTGATTCCTATGAAACAACTAAAAACAGCAAAAAGGCTGATGAGTACTGTTGAGGACAGTATGAAACAGCTGAAGGCTATGAATTGACGACAAATACTGATGAGTACTCTCTCTTCAGTAGTTCACAAACTGCTGTTTCTTCATAACAACTGAAGCAATACCATGTCTTCAGTAGTTTCACAACTACTGATGACTAACACCAAGTCTTCAGTTGTTTACAACAACTGATGGCACAACCAGGGTCTTCAGTAGTTTCACAACTACTGATGACTAATACCAAGTCCTCAGTTGTTTCAACATTGAAGTCCCACTTGTCTTCAGTAGTTTTTAAAACTACTGATGCCTAAATCAGAGACTTCAGTTGTTTCAACGTCTGATTGTAAACACCATGTCTTCAGTTGTTTTATAACTGCTGACCACACCAATACCATCAGTCGTTTCAAACCTCTGAAAGTTAATACCACGTCATCAGTTGTTTCAAATACTGATGATTAACACCAAAACCTTCAGTCGTTTCATAACCCGTACCCTATATATCTGATCCCTCTTTCAGAGTTTTTCATTCTTTCACGACCTAAAATTTCAAAAGCTCTGAAAATCTTTCACCTTCATTAATGGCGACCATGCAACTCAAGCCTCGACACAACTGTGTCGCGTACCTCACTAAATCGCACTTCTGGACCAAATTCGATAATGCTATAATCTTATGGTCCAATCACCACTGAAAACGGCTTTCCTCCTAAATCCAATCATTTATGCCGATTCGCTACATCAGTTTTGGACGAATGCAACTGTTAATGGAGAATCTATCCATTCGTCCATCAACTCTCATAAGGTGGTCATCTCTACTGCTACCATCCGCCAGATATTACTATTAGATGATGCTGCCTACCCTGTTGGATATCCTAAGCGCCAACTTGATCTTTCATTTGGACAACATGGATATCAAGGCGATCTTAGTGCTTCGACCATCCTGAAGAAACATTTTCCAGATGCTGAACGATTGATATTTCATATGGTAAATGTTTGCCTGGCCCCGAAGACTTCTTCTTGGATCAACTGTCTTCCAGATGGCAACAGGTACTGTTCTCTATCCTTGAACAAGAACCACTAAACTTTTCTGAAATAATTTTTCTTGAAATCAAGGATATGGCCAAAACCACTTTCTAACCGTTGGATACTATATCCTCGGTTTATAATGGCCATAATAGAGAATCAGCTTTCTGCTGAGGGACTAGTTGGTGTGGGAGTCCCTGCTTTGGCTGTATTGCCGAGGTATACTCCCGACACAACACTGACCAAACTCTTAAACAGGCTGCCAAGCTGCGCAAACCCACGCAGCTGGAACCCACAGCCTCCACTTCCACATCCAAAGTCCCCTCCAAACCCACAAAGAAGAAGCCTAAGAAGGCTACTCAGGGAGTTGAGTCCCCTGAGGATGCTCCTGCTGCACCAAAGCAGGTTATCTCTACTGGAAATAACCCCCCAGTGAGACTATGACTCCACCAACCGAAGCCGCTCAGGTTTCCTCTCAAAAGGAACCTGATGCAACCACTCAAAGGGAAGCCACACTGCTGGGATCCTCCTCACTTGAGGGGATTACCATTGAAGAGCACCACTCATCCCGGTGCACACTGCTTCCACACCCTCTCCTGATGCAACCGCCCCTCAAAGCCCTACAATAATTGTTGCAAAAGTGCTGACGCAGTTGCATTCCTCACCCCCCACCCAGACACCAATCACTACTGGGATAACCTCAACACCTGAGGGGGAGGATCACAATGCTTCTGTCAACCACAGCACAGGGGTTATCATGTTCCATCTCCTGGTGTAGACAAGGAGGTGCGACCTTCTGGTGAGGCTGCCACTGCCTCTGACTCAGCAAATGACCAGGGTGCAGTTGGTAACATCTCTAAGACCTCACCAGCGGCAACAGCTGATGAAGGACATAGTCCTGAGGCTGGATGTCCCCAGAACCAAGAACAAGGGCACATGCTATAATTGATCTACACTCAAGGCATGTTAATCCTGACTCTGTCAGGAGGTCAGTGACTCATTATCAACTGATGATGACCTGAGCTTCTTCTATGATGTAGTTGCTCAAAACACCATCCTAGAGGATGAGTTAGCAGACTCAAAGAGCTGCTGGCCAAGATGTCTCAGGATGAAAGTCGATCTGCCACCACAATCCACCCAGATGGCACCTTCTTCTGAAGGTCCCCTAAACACTGAGCCAATACATACTTCCAAGCCACCAGCCTCTGCTTTTGGCACTGATTCTCAGGAACAGAACCATCCTGATCAATCAGTTGCTAACCTTCAAAATCCCTACCTCTCATCACTCCCATGATCACAGATATAGTGATCAAAGCCATTGATGAGAGGCTTCCTACAATAATACAACCCCTGGTGGAGGAGTTGGTGACCAAATCACTTTCTACTGCTCAACCCTTGCACCCAATGCAACCAAAAAGGGGGAGAGTCAGTCAGTTAAAGGAAAAAGGAAGAGGACAGATGGGAGAAGGAGAAAGAATCAGAGAAGGTAATGAGAAGGAGTTGGCTGTTATAAGTGTGGAGGAGACTGAGTTTGATCATGAGAAGGAGAAGGAGTGAGAAGAGAGCTGAAGTGAATGAAAGTCAAAAAGACTTTCATGTCACATATCAAAAGAGGAAAGAAGGAGAGTCTGAGAAGGAGAAGGAGCTGAATGATGGTGAAAGAAGCTGATGCCAACCATAACCGTTCAATGGATAAATCATTGATCAGTTATATAGGCAGAGTTTTGACATCCAACAACTAGACTCCGAGATCAGAAGGTTGGAGACAGAGGAGATCAACTCAAGATGGGCTAGTTATGATGCCTTAGAAAGAGAAAGGCTGGAGATAATGATTAGATTTGTAGCCAATACTTGGGAAGATCTCTGATAGAAATAAGGGCCTGGACCAGGGACAACATCTTGGCAATACCACCAAGATTTGTTCGTCTGAAGCATACTCCAAGGGTTTAGTGATTGAGGCATTAAATGAAGCTGGGGTTGGGAACCGAAAAGAACTGACAAAATTTACTAAAGCCTCCTTACAGCCAAAATGCTAAACAGTCTGAAAAGCCTTTATCCTCAAAATCACTACCTCCACAACCCACTAAAACAACCCCTTTACCCTCTAAACCAACCATCCAACCCACAAAACCAAATCCTTACCCCCAAAACCCACTGCCAGTGATGTACCTAGACAAAAGAAAAGAAAGGTACTGAGGGCTGATGAGAAGAAGAGGAGGATGAAGATAGACTGCCACTCTCTGCAGTTATCACTCTGCCTAAGGCTAATCCAATGTCCATCACTCCTGCTTCTCAAATGCATGATGTGATGATAAAGATGGAAGAGGAACAGATGCAAAGACATGATGAGGAAATGCTGAAAAGCATTGACAAAGCATATGCCACATCCTCTTCAATGATTAGCATGAAGAAAGAAGTCTTAAGATTGTACACCCTTGCTAATACCTTTCAATACCAAAGGGAAAAAGTAAGGATATGGCCTGATCCTAGGGTGGCACACAGGATTGTCAAGAAGAAATTCCTTCAAAATACAAGGGCCGAGTGAAGAGGGTTGTCGACGAAGACATCACTGTGGTTCTTGTAGTGTCCCCTTGGGAATTGTAGAGAGTTCAAGAAAGCTTATGAAGCCAACAACCACCCCAAAAGATGTTGGAGAATAAAATCATAAAGAAGGGATTGGTTTACAAAAGACTTGAAAACTTCAAACAAGATGAGCTCAACCTGCTCTTAGAAGGGACTCATCCAGATGAGTTTGCTTACAGACAAATAACCACGGTTGAGCTCAAGAATGGAAAACAGGCCAAGTACATCTCTGAAGTGTATGGCCGAGAAGGATTGTTTGATGGTGTGCCCGAGGTGCTGACAATGGATGAGCAGATCATGTTTCTGAGGGCTTACACCAGGGAATCCTATAGGCTGATACACGGGAAGTAGATCTCATGGTTGGGGTAACAGCTCAGTGTCCTAGTCCCCAATACAGAGCTCCCAACCATATCATGCAAACAGATCATCAGAGACTTCTTCCCAGGCCGGTGCTGAAAAAGGGTCACTTCTCATCTGATCAAGAGGATAAAAAGACCAAACTATCTGCCAAATAATGGTGACTCGTCAATAACTTAGAGGTTTTGGCTGCATTGGTTCATGGGGAGTTTGTTGGACCAAAAGAACCAATGAGCCTGATCAGAGAAACCTCTAAGTCCCACAGGACATCACAACAGCTGAAGAAGACCTGATCAGCTGTTCTACAAAGTCTGAAGAATACAACTGCTGAAGTATTTCTGAAGTACTGAAGACAAAGACTGAGACAACAGCTGAAGATCTAAAGTCTGAAGACTTCAACAAGTACTGAGACAAAGACTGAAGATCAACAGCTGAAACAAAGTCTGATGTTCAAGTACTGAAGACATCAGCTGATGCTAACAGCTGATGACAACAGCTGAAGAGGGCTTCTTCAGTTGTTGTGATGGTTTTTCTTCATCAGTAGTTTTCTTTTCCTTTCAGTAGTTTGTTTACTTTTCTGTAGTGTTGTTTCCTTTTCAGTACTTGTAAACAACTGAAGAGGTTGTTCTTCAGTTGTTGTAGTATCAGTAGTTTTATGTTTTTCAGTAGTTGTAAATAAGATGTTTACACTTAGGAACATTTGTAAGAAGATGTCAGTTGTTGACATCTTCAGTAGTTGTTAAACATCAGTAGTTATAAAACGGTTACATGTCACTTTCAAGTGACATCAGCCTACGTCATTCTTTCTTTATAAGGAAGGATGACTCACCTGTAATCGTGCCATTGAGGCCGACAATCTTAATGCAATATTCCTTTTGTCAGATATTTCTCTCTCTATAACAAAATTCTTTTATCGCTTTATATCGAATGTTCTTGCTTGAATTTGTCTAATTCTGAGCTATTCCACTGCTATATCTGTTCAATCGATTAAACCAAGAGGCTGAGATCCTAACAGAAGTTCTCAACTTCTGATCTCTGCAAAGCATGCATGAAAGGAAAACAACATAGAGTGTTTTATAAGTCCAACAAATAACTCAAATTCAAAACCGTTACAAATATTACATATGGATCTATTTGGTCCTGCAAACATATAGAGTATCGGGAAAAAATCATATTGTTTAGTCAACATTGATGATTATACACGATTTACTTGGTTTTTCTTTCATCATTCAAAATCTGAAACAACTGATCTTTTAAAAGAATTTATCAATAAAGTGGAAAATCAGTTAGATCAAAAAGTTAAAATAATCAGAAGTGATAATGGAACTGAACTTAAAAATGCTAATATTGACAGTTTTTATGCAGAAAAAGGAATAGCTCATCAGTTCAGTGCTCCTCGAACTCCTCAACAAATTAGAGTTGCAGAAAGGAAAAACAGAACTTTGATTGAAGCTGCTCGAGCAATGTTAGCTGATGCAATGATTCCAATCACATTTGGGAATGAAGCAATATCAACAGCTTGTTTTATTCAAAATCGCACTTTGTTGGTTAATGACAAACAGAAAATTCCTTATGAGTTAATGTTTGGCAGGAAACCCAATATTGATTTTCTTAAATCTTTTGGATGTCCTGTATTGATTTTAAATTCAAATGATCATCTTGGAAAGTTTTATTCAAAATCTGATGATGGATTCTTTCTTGGATATCCATCCGCTTCAAAAGCATACAGAGTTTATAACTCTAAGATGAATGTTATCATTGAAATGTTCAATGTTAAATTCCTTGAAAACTCTTTTCCATCAGTTGCAAATGGTCCAAAGTGGTTATTTGATTTAGATTCATTAACAAATTCATTTAATTCTAATCTGTTTAAATCTTCATATGCTAACAGGAACAAGCAGAGATCTGGGAACGTTTAGTGAAGATTTTGATTCAATGATATGGATGATTCATGTTCAGAGTATCCGTTTTTCTCTTTTAAATGAGATCCTTTATTCTCTTTAGAGAATCTTGAGCAATAAAATCATGAGCATCAACAAGTTCGTGATGATTCTGATAATTCTCAACCAATTCCTAATGATGGTTACGAAATTCACCATCTTGTGTCTAGAACTTCATATGTATCTGGAGATATAGATGTGAATGACAAGTTTAATTACTTTGTCAATTCTCCAACTCAAGTTCCAAATTGTAATCCACATTCCTCAACTTTATTGCAACAGCTCTTCGAACTGAATCAATCTAATCTGGATGTGAATTTTCGACAAGAAGAGATTCCAACTACTCGCATTCATAAGAGACATCCTATCTCTCAGATTATTGGTCCTTTAAATGAAAGAACAATGAGACATCACTCTAAACGAGCAAATGTTTGTTTGTACTCATGATTTCTTTCTCAAATGGTTCCTAAAAACATTACAGAGGCTTTGAAGGACAACAGTTGGATTGCGTTAGGACCGTGTACGTACGGAGTACTAACTGATTATGCGTGAAACCAGATCAAATAGTGCGGAATCCTATTTGATTGGTGATCCAATCAGTGAGAACACAATCCCGGTCAATCTAACAATCAAAGAAATGTTAAGAACGAGTAAAAGATGATCAGATGCAAACTATGAACTTGGAATAGGGTTTCTGGACGTTCTGGACGGCTAGGTTATAAGTATGTGTCGAAATTCTTCAAGTGTCGCATTTTTCCACGAATTAGGTGGTATTTATAGGTTATGGGTTTCCAATCGTATGACTAAACCATTAGCATGGTTCAGTCGTGCGACTGAATCATGCGATTGATCCATACGCACGACTAAAGGTTGTCAATCTTATGTCTCAATCGTGCGACTGATCCAGTCTCCTGGTTCAGTCGTGCGTCTGGTCCATTAGCATGAGATATTCATGTGTATGGTCCAATAAAGTTTGAACACATTTCTCAATCATTAGTGACAAAGAACTATGCACAACAACCTCAAACCTATATAGTAAGTTCATTATACTTTAACACACAATAATACAATGAAATATTAAACATTATAAGCATCAATCACATATTATATTTCATTCAACTCATTCATTACATATGTGTAAGACATGACAAACTTTTACATTCAGCACATAAACTTGGTACATATATATATCAACAAACTCCCCCTTTCGACCTAGTTTAATCTGTCATCTGACATTCTTCATAAGCTCTTCAAATTTCTTGTACTTCTCCTCTCATGTGACTCCTGCATGTATTTCAAATGCAAAGCAGAGCCTTTATGACATTCTGGAATTGGAGAGCTTGTACAATATCTTGCGCGTCATAGAACAGTGGCCACTTGTATAAAGTGTAGACATCGTCAGCAGACAAGTTGGTAAGCCACATTCGGTCGAATACCCTGATAATTTCCATTTTTTCCTCTCTATTTAGAACTATGACCACTTCACCTATCATCCAATCATAGTACCACCATTTGAAGTGTGGAGTGAAGTCCCGAGGCATTTCCCGTAAGGGAATCTTGGACATTATGCGTGGGGAACTCCACTTCAACACGACTTTAGGCTTTCCAGATATAGGATCCACTTCAGACCTATGAATGTGCCTCTTCGGTTGTTGAGGTCTGAAGTTTACCCATCTGGTGTGGTATTCCTTCTTTAGGGCAGCCTTAAACCAACTTGACATCTTTCTAGGATTAGCATATAGTAGATTTAAGCATGCCAGTTGGTTGAGCTCAAAACCTGGGAGAGTCTTCAGATCATGTGGATATCTGAAGTACTCTATTCCCTTCTCCCTCTTTATATCATAAACATTTAGATCCTCAAAATACACCCACGCTATAATCTTGCCAGACACCTTCAGATGTTTCTTGACTTTGTAGAGTTTGGTGTAGGCATTTTGCTTTTGAGCTATGCGTTGGGCTCGTATTTCAGCAAAACAAGCTACCCATTCAGCCTTATTGATCTCAACATCTGCATCCGAACTACCAAGACTATCACCCAAGTCGGGGATCACATTACCCTCTCGGTTAGTGTACTCTGGACAGTGCTCAGACGTGACATCCTCAATCTCTATTTCGTTGACATCGTTAAGCTCATCATCACTTGTCACATCAACTGTAGGAGCATCTTTGCCCAGCTCATCCAGATTCAGCCTGAATATTTCAGCCAGTTGCTCATCCATCAGGTCGTGTATGATCTCTCCCTCCTCTGGTGTGTAGCTCACAAACCTTCTCACTATCCCTTGCAAGTCAAGAATCATGGTTAATTGAGTCTTGACCTGTTGAAGGTGTTGGACATCAAATTCATCGGTTTGTTGAGCTTCATCTGTTGATTAGACATTAAGCATATCACATATAAGTCAGTTTATAAAACACTACAACATAATCAGACATAAATGATCAATAATTACATTAATGTAATAAATACTTTAAGTACAAATGTTTTTAAGTACAAAACACCTAGTCATTACTTTTATCTTGTTCCTTTTGTTCATCAGCAGGAGGAGCAGAGGATGAGGCTCCTTGATCTTGTTTATCTTTGGTCCGCCTCTATTGAGCTCAAGGAGATGCTTATGCAGCAACATCACCTTCCGGGTCATCCTTGTCCTCTCGATCTTTCCCGCGCGTTCCACCTTCTCCAGCATCCTCCACACTGTCATCTTCATCCTCTTCCTCCTCCTCCTCCTCATCATCATCATCATCATCATCACCATCTTTGATCTTCAGTGGCTTAGACTTTGATCCTTTGAGCTTTAGGAGTATCCTCTTTTTTTTTCTCCTCCAGTTCCTCAATCCTCTTTACCGAAGCCAACACCAGCTCATTTTGGCTTGTAAGCGCATGGTGGGCATGGCTTAAAGCCCTCTCGTACTGAGCACTTTTCTCGCTCAGATGCACTATCTACTTAGCTTGGGCAGCATTCACCTCCATCATCTTGTTTAGTTGTGAAGCCCTCAGCTTATCAGTGGCAAGAAGCCTTAGCATGATGTTGTTTAGGTTGGCGAGCTGTTCTTCTAACCTGATGTGGGGTAGAGTGGTCCGGTGGTGAATGTAGAGTGGGTTGATAGACCTGCTTGGTGGCTAGTGGTGGTATTGGTGGATGTGGTGAATATGGGAGGTGGTGTGTGAGTGGGATGTGGTAGAATGGTTGTGGTAGTGGTGGTGGATGGAGTTATAGTGGCTGTGGGAGATGTGGTGGTGGTGTTGACTGTAGTGGTAGTGGTGGTGGTTGTAGTGGTGGGTGTGACAGTGGTGGTGGTGTTAGAAGAAATGATCAAAGTAAATCTTGGCCTCTTGCTCTTCATCTTGTATGGTTGGGCCATCCTCTTCTTTCTGGAGCCCTTTGCCTGAGGCGCTCCCCCCTTAGCTATTGGGCTGGTCCAGGGTGTAGAGGTCAGCGCGTTGAAAATTCGTATTTATTTTAACCACATCGATTAATTGCTTTTCAAAACAATCACGTATAAAGTGATACTTAATTTTGATGTGTTTAGTTTTAGGATGTTGGACTAGATTTTTGGTGACAGCAATAGCAGCAAAGTTATCAACAAAAATAGGAGTGTTAGAGAATTGCAAACCGTAGTTGCGTATTTATTGTTGAATCCAAATGATCTGCGAACAGCAACTTGCAGCATCAATGTATTCAGCTTCACAAGTTGGCAGAGCAACCGATGTTTGCTTCTTACACTGCCAGATGACTAATCTTCTCCCAAAGAATTGACATCCTATAGATGTTGACTTGTAGTTCATCTTGAAACCACCATAATTCGAGTCACTATACGCTGTAAGCTCAAAATCATCGTCATGAGGATACCACAACCCGAGTGTTGGAATACCCTTTAGATAGTGAAAATTCTGTTTCACAACAATGGGATGATTCACTGTTGGTTTCGTTGATATCTCGAACAAAGACACGTGGCATACATGATATCCGGACGAGACGCTGTGAGGTACATAAGGGATCCAATCATTCCTCTATACATTGTAGCATCAACCAGATCACCGTTTTCGTCGGGTGCCACATCATGATTCATGTCAAGTGGAGTTTCAGCTGCCGAAGCATTTTCCATGTCAAACCGACTGAGGATGTCCCCTACATATTTAGTCTAATGCAGGAAGATTCCTTCTATCCACCTGTAGACCAAGGAAGAACTTCATCTCCCCCATTGCACTCGTCTCGAACTCTGCTTTCACTACAGATTCAAACTCTTTACATAAATCTTCATTCTTGGAACCAAAGATTATGTCATCCACGTATATCTGTACCAGCAGTAAATCACTATCTTTTTCTTTAATGAATAGTGTACAATCAATCACTCCTCTGCAAAAACCATGTTTCACATATGAGTCGAGAGTTTTTCATTCCAGGCTCTTGGGGCTTCATGTAGTCGTAGAGAGCTTTGTCCAGTTTGTAAACTCTGTCTCGATGATAAGGGTCCTCAAACCTTTTGGGTTGACTGACGTATACTGTCTCAAGGATTTCCCCATGAAGGACTGCACTCTTTACATCTAGTTGATAAACTTTAATCTTCATGTAAGATGCATAGGCTAGGAAGATACGGATTGCTTCCATTCTAGCCACGGGTGCAAACACTTCATTGTAATCAATTCCCTCGACTTGTCTAAAACCTTGAATGACAAGTCGAGCCTCGTTTCTGATTATGACCCCTTGGTCATCTTTCTTGCACTTCAAGACCCTATTACTTTAGCACCTTTTGGTCTATCCACCAGTGTCCATACTGCTAGCTTCTTGAACTGTAGGAGTTCTTCCTGCATGACAATGACCCATGTCTCATTATTCAAGGCTTCGCTAGCATATTTAGGCTCAAATTGAGACACAAAACATCAATACGCACCATCGTGAAGATAGCCTTTTTCCATGATAGAGGCATAATCAGCTGAGTATAGCTGATTTCTTGTCTGAACTCCTGATTGTACATCTCCTATGACATTGTCCAGAGGATGATAAACGTGTATTTGTGATCCAGAAGTGGTGGGAACAACTACTTCCTGAACCAGATTTTGACAGTCAGTATCTGCAGTTGTTGGAGTTTGAGGTTTCGAAGTGTCTGAGACATCAGCATCTGATGCTTATGTACTTGCAGTAGCAGGAACCTGTTCCTCCTAGTCCACCTATTCATTCTCCACTTCTTCATCATCAAAGGAGGAATCACTTACATCAAGTGCTCCCTCTAAGGAACTAGAAGATTCACCTAGTGGAACTGATGTTGTCGAGTCTGGTGATGGTGTATTTAAGACATCAACCATCATTCTGGTTGATAACTCATCATCAGGAGGGGAGATAGGGATATTGAAGGACATAAAGAATCTATCATAATCGAAGAAGAATGAAGGACCCTTTCCAGCAGGGAGGGTGGTGTATCTCTGAACGTCAACGTTGCACCGCACTTCTACCTGACCAGTTGAATTGTTATAAACTCGCTTGTCCGGTATATTGTATCCTAGGAAGATCCATTCTTCACTTTTTCATTGAACTTCCTTGACTGAGTTTTCTTCAGCAGCGTACATGGTGCGCCAAATAGTTCGAGATACTCCAAATTAGGTTTACATCGCTGGAGCAACTCATAGCACGTTTTACCATGACGTTTGACCACCAGACTCGATGAAGGTGTTAGGACCTGGTATTCGACTGAAATACCTAGAGATCACGTGTATACCAGATCAAATAGTGCGGAATCCTATTTGATTGGCGATCCAATCAGTGAGAACACACGAAGAATCAATCAAGGATTGAAACTAACGTTAGAAATCGATAAGGAATCGATCTAATGTGTTCTATGAACTTGGAGAACGATTTGGAAGGTTTCTGGACGGCTAGGGTTCGTCTGGATTCGTACTTGATCGAATGTCTTCGTTTTTCACGAATTGAGTTTTATTTATAGGTTGGCACTATTCAATCGTGCAACTGAACCATTAGTTTGGTTCAGTCATGCGATTGAACCATGCGGTTGGTTCATTCGTGCGACTGAGTGTTCAGTCGTGCGACTGAGCCAATCTTATGTTACAGTCATACGACTGATCCAGTCTCCTGGTCCAGTCGTGCGACTGAGTCAATCGTGTGAAGTTCTTCATGTGTATGGTTCATTCGCATGAGCCATTCGCATGGGAACTTCATTAAGTTAAGTTTGAATGTTTTAGTTAATTAATATAATATTATATGTAATCATTCAAGTAATCATAAACCCAATCAATTCATTTACGACTCATTAATGAACTATTAAACATTATAACCAACAGACTATCAATATCAGTTCATTAATCATACCAAACAAGATCTATTACATCACATATCACGATCTAGGGACATACATGTATCAACAAACTCCCCCTTGGACCTAGATCTCTCTAATGTCTTGTTTTCTTCATTACCTTCTCATATTTCTTGTACTTGTCCTCTTGTGTGACTCCCGCGTGAATATCAAACGCGAAGCAAAGTCGTATAACATTTTGGAACTGGAGGGCTTGTACAATGTCTTGTGTGTCATAGAACAGCGGCCACTTGTATAAGTATAGACATCATTAGCAGACAAGTTGGTTAGCCACATTGGGTCGAATACCCTGACAGTATCCATTTGATCCCCTTTGTTCAGAACTATGACAGCTTCAGCAGTTCTCCAATCATAGTACCACCATTTGAAGTATGGAGTGAAGTCCTGTGGCATTTCCCTGAGAGGGATTCTCGACATAGTGCGAGGAGGACTCCACTTCAACACAATCTTAGGTTTCCCAGTAATGGCATCCATCTCAGACCTTCTAATATACCTTGTAGGTTGTTGAGGTCTGAAGTTAATCCACCTGGTGTGGTACTCTTTCTTTAGGGCAGCCTCAAACCAGCCTGACATTTTTATCGGGTCAGCATACAACAGCTTCAATTTGGCCAGCTGGTTGAGCTCAAATCCAGGTAGAGTCTTTAGATCATGTGGAAATCTAAAGTACTCTATGCCCTTTTCCCTCTTAACGGCATAAACATTAAGATCATCAAAATATGCCCATGCTATAATCCTGCCTGACACCGTAAGATGTTTCTTGACGCTGTAGAACTTGGTGTAGGCATCCCTCTTCGGTGCATCACATTGGGCTCTGACTTCTTAAAACATTCAGCCCACTCAGCCTTTCGAATGTATACGTCATCGTTTGAGGCTTGGGCTGTTCCTTCGGTCTTTCCTGCTTCCTGCTCCATCTTGTCTAGTACCTCAAACATATCACTGACTAGGGACTCACCCAGATTGGGGACCACATTACCCTCGTTGTCAGCGTACTGAGGGTACTCTTCAGCAGCAATATCTTCAACCTCAACTTCATCAACGTCGTGTAGTTCATCGTCACTGGTTGAATCAACTGTTGGCATCCTTGACAATGTCATCAGGATTGAGTCTGAACATCTCTGCCAGTTGCTCGTTAGATAGGTCATGAATTATTTCACCTTCTTCAGGGGTATAACTCACTACCCTTCTGACAATCCCTTGCAGATCAAGAATCATTGTGAGTTGAGACTTGATCTGTTGAAGGGGAGCAATATCAAACTCATCTCTGTGGTACATTGGATCTGTTTGATTTACACATTTCACACTCAAATCATTAGTAATATATCAAAGAAAATGCATTAACTTAATATAAACATTTAGTACATGGTTTTTTAATACAGAATACAAAAGTAAATAATACATAAATCCACTATTTACTTTTATCCTGAATGCTGGACTCTTCTTGTGAAGGTGCAGAAGCAGAAGCTGACTGATCCTGTCTGTTCTTTGTTCTCTTCTCTTACCCTGGAGCTGAGACCGATTCAGCTGCTTCTCCTTCTTCAGTGTCTTCATCTGCGCACCACTCTTCGGTCTTCTCTTCATCAGATCACTGTCATCATCATCATCATCTTCTTCTTCTTCATTATCTCTGTCTCCATCCTTTATCTTTAGAGGTTCCGCCTTTGATCCTTTCAATTTTAGCAGAATGGTCTTCTTAGCTTTTTCCAACTCCTCTATCTGCTTACCTGTTGTGACACTTTGCGCTCGGAGTTGGTCCAACTGAGTGTTCTGAGCAGCCAATATCTGGGCCTGCTCCAATTACTCGATCCTGCTCTGCTATTTTATGCGATTGTGCAGCAGTCAGGTCGTGAGCTGGCGGATCTGAGAGGTCTTTTCCTCATCAGCCGCCAGCAATCGTAATACCATTCTATTTAAGGCTGACAGCTGTTCCTCTACCCCGATTGGAGGTAGAGGAGATCTATAGGTGGGTGGGGTAGGCTGAGGGCTCGGTTTGGTGGCTAGTGGTGGTGGTGGAGGTGGTGGTGAATATCGGGTCAGGTCTGATGATAGTGGTGGTGAGTGTGGGGTGAACGATGTAGTGGTGGCAGGGGTCTGGCTTGTGGTGTCGGTATGGTGGTGTCTGTGGTTGCTGTGGGGAGAGGTATGGTGATGGAAGGTGTGTCTGCAGAGGTGGTAGTGGTGGAAGGTATGGGGGATGTGGTGGTGATGAAGGTTACCTTACGCTTTTTCTTTTTCTGGCCATGGGGTTGAGCCATCCGTTTCTCTCCTCGTTCCCTTCGAGGTGGATGCTCCCCCTTCAATCCCGCCTGAGGACCCCGGAGCATATGTTGGATCAGTTTCTGTATCTCCGAGCCTCTCGGTTGTTCACCAACAAACCTCAACCCATGTTCTGTGGGAACCACTTTCCTTCCCACAGTCCGGTCAATGGTTCCTCATCAGATTCATCCTCATCCTCCTCGTTCAAAACAAAATCTTGATGAAATCCTGCTGACTCAGTTACCTCAGCAGGTGAGACAGACACCGAGGGAACAGAGTCAGACACAGTACCTCTGGATGGAACAGCATCATCCCCACTATCATCCTCCTCTGAATCATCAGTGGGGAGGACAATTGGCTCCACGTCGGAGTCACTGTCCTCGTGACGCCATTGGCGTCTCCCCGGTGCCACATAGCTTTCATCTGCTAAGTGGCCAATCATTCTTTTCACTTGGGGCTTAATCTGCTTTCCCCTGTAAACTCTCATCCTGCCCAGAGTAGTATCATCCATTATCTCTAAGGCCACTGCGTCATGACTCTCTTTGGGTAACTGTGGCAGCTTCTCGTTGAAGACGAGCTGTAAGAATCTGGGGTACATACAGAACCCCTCTTTTCCTTTACCTCCAATTCTCCACCAGTAGGAGAATATCATGCTGGAAAAACTGAAGGGGTGGTTCAGAACCAGTGCCACGTAGGCATTTTGAATCTGGTCTGAGAGGTCGTCAAACCCACCCCTCCTCGATGCTACACACTTGAGGATCACGTGTGCTAAGTACTTGTACTGGGGGCTCAGGTTGCTCTTGTTGAGCACACCTGAGTTGATATCCCCAGCGTACTTTATCCTTAGGAAGCATCCTCTCACTGTCAATGGATGTAGTTTTGTAGGATGATCAGCGTCCTCCCCGAACTCTAGGACCCTCTGAATGTCGGCAGCAGAGATCTCATATCATGGCCCAGTATGGAGCTCCTGATACAGTACGACTCACGAGAGTGGTCCACCAAGGCATTTTCCAGAATGCCTGATGGAGTGATCTATAAGGCGTGCAAGGAGTGGGATCGCCTTATAGATCCGGGACCGTCTCAGAAATGCTATAATGTCGTGAACTCAGCCCCGTTCCTGGTGGTGTGATCCAAATGGGCACAGATGTTGTGCTTTGGATTTATGGTCCACTTTTCTGCCATTTATCTGTAACACACAAGACATAGAACTATTAATACATAAGACATGAAAACTTCTATTCTAAGTGTAAAGTTGACAGTCATTTTGATTCATTCGTGCGAATGAATCATGCGACTGAAGTCAATCGCCTGTTTGAGACATGCGATTGAGTTCAATCGGGTGTTTGAGGCATGCGATTGAGTTCAATCGGGTGTTTGAGGCATGCGATTGAGTTCAATCGGGTGTTTGAGGCATGCGATTGAGTTCAATCTGCCGATTGAGACATGCGATTGAGTTCAATCTGCCGACTGGACTCATTCGGGTGGTTCAGTCGGTCGAATGATCCAATCGCAAGGTTTAATCGTGCGATTGGAGTTCATTCGAACGACCAGTCGCTTGCTCCACTGTTCGATCGCCTGTGGGTCGAATCTTGACCAATCTAAGTCTTTTAACAGTGTGTAATGGTCCATTAGCCTCGTCTACTTGTCACTAATAACCTATTAAACTCAATTTTAACATTTTGCTTCATTTACATAGGTGATTAGGTCAATTCACAGTTCGGTTCTTGATTCAATCCAATGTCGCTATTGTAGTTCGGTGATGTACTGATTTTGGTAGGATTCAAGGAGTAGTGTACCTGTAAAACGTCACTGGAATGTAAGAATCTTAACCGCAATGTATATCAGAATCGGTGGCAAGTTTGACAGGGTAACGGTACAGAATGCGATTTGGGGTGCTATTGGGAGTGATGAGTGAGATGCGATCGACTCAGTCCCTTAAATACTGAACCTAGGTTCATTCGGCCGACTGGCCTCATTCGCTCAGTTCAATCGGGCGACTGAGGTTCAGTCGTACGATTGGCCTAGTCAATCGCATTCAGTCGGCCGACTGAGTCTCAGTCGGTCAACTGACTCATTCGGTCTCCTTCATTCGCCCCTTTAGTTGACCGACTGAGCCTCAGTCGGTCTACTGCTTCATTCTCCCCCTTCCATTCGGTCGAATGGATCAGTTTCATGTCCATTCGGCCGATTGGAAGCCATTCGCATAGTTGGTCGATAACCATGATCCACTAGTGCGAATGGGTCACACTTTGTGAGTTTACAGTCATTTTTAACATTTACTATTCAGACCTTTTCACTTTTGATAATCATTGTAAGCTCTTAACCAATTCAGTCACTTCAGACTGACCTTTTAAATTTTGAAAACCATGTGGCCATCTCAGACATGACCCTTTTTAGGTAAGTTAATTCCCTTCTGATTTCCCTGATGTAGTCCGACATACACACAAATTAAAAGATAAACATAGGAACTTAAACTAACTACACAACTACAGTTTATGTTTGGACTTTTTGTGAGAGATAAAACCTAAGATGAAAATCTAAGGGATTGGATTAGGAGTAGACAGCTTTAACTTAGATTGATCATATCTGGACCAACTCAATTTTGGAATCATACAGGAGTATCAAATCATTTTGGGACTTGTTATTAAAACTTTTGATGCTTAAATTCTCAGTGTTCATCCAGAGTCGTTAGCAACTTAAGGAATCATACTGAAACTCTTAGATTTTCATATTGATTTGAACTCTTGAGAATGTAGCCACTAAGATTGTCAGTATGTTTGTCCACTTAAATCCATACACAGACTTTTGACGCAGACTGGTGACTGATTTAGGTTTAATTATTTCAGCTAACATTTGTGGATCCCACACTTATATGGTAATCAACATTCCTCAGAGGTTTTGAGCGGTCTACGGGTATTATTACAAGAAGAGACTATTCTTAGAGCTTTCAAAGAGAAGCCTGTCCTCAGGTCAGTGCCATCGCACAGCAGAGAGGCGGCAAACAACAATGAATTCTAGAATATCTAGGTTATGCTTATCCTCAGGTCAGTGCCATCGCACAGCAGAGAGGCACACAACCTATCTCCTTGTTAGAGCAGCTTATTTTATTTGACACAATATGCACCAACAACATGAGTCATTAGCTTTATTGCATTTGTCTTTCATTTTTTCTTTGCTTTGCTCAAATTGTGGTCATCCGCACACTTTTGTGGCATTTAAATGCTCATTACCCCTTATTGGAATATTTTTGATTGTGTTAACCAGTGATAAGATGGAAGCCCACAGTCAGTTGAACAACTTAGTTTGATCTTGAAATCACCAGTCAGGTCTAATTGTCTATTGTGTTGAATCTACCAACATATCATTTGTGGTCTAGCAGCCTCTAAGTCTACTTTCTCTGTGTCACCTTAGGAGTTGCCAGTTTTCTATCATTTTCCCTTTTTATATTGCTTAGACTACACAGACTTATACTTTGAACTTTTGCATCTTTTCAAACCTTAACTTTTAAAATCCTTCTTGATTTGTTCCTGTGTACTATCATATTCCAAGGGTATTGAATCAGTATCACAGACACACTCTACCTTATTTCAGCTAGTTACCCCTTCTCCCTCATGTTTTTTTTTTATATTAACTTGCTGACATAGTCTCCCCCTAAAATACTAAAATCATTTTGGATTTAATTATTTTGGATTTTAATAAACAGCAAGATAACATAAATTTAAATATAACAGACAAAAGAAAAGAAGAAACAGATACCATAAAATAAAATAAACTTTAACGAAACTACATCGGACTACACATTATTCTCATCAGGAATTACCTCACTTTTCTTTTTAACGCTGTTGACCTCTAGCAAGTATTGAAAACGTGGTTTATCAAAGGCTTTTGTATAGAGGTCAGCACGTTGAAAATCAGTATTAATTTTAACCACATCTATTAAGGTCTTTTCAAAACAGTCTCTTATGAAGTGGTATTTAATACCGATGTGTTTGGTCTTAGGATGTTGAACCGGATTTTTGGTTACTGCAATTGCAGCAGAGTTATCAACAAAAATAGGAGTAGACGAGAATTTCAACCGTAATCCCGCATTTGCTGTTGAATCCAAATGATTTGGAACAGCAACTTGCAGCAGCAACATATTCGGCTTCACAGGTTGACAATGCACCGATGTCTGCTTCTTACATTGCCATGTACTAATCTTCTCCCAAAGAATTGACACCCTGCTGATGTAGACTTGTAGTTCATTTTCAGCCTCCATAGTCCGAGTCACTATACGTTGTGAGCTCAAAATCGTCATCATGGGGATACCACAACCCCAGTGTGGGTGTACCCTTTAGATAGCGAAAGATCCTTTTGACCTCGATCAGATGATTGACCTTAGGTTTAGCCTGATATCTGGAACATAACATGTAGCATACATGATATCAGGTCTTGAGGTAGTGAGATACATGAGAGATCCAATCATTCCTCGGTACATAGTGGCATCTACCAGATCTCCATTCTCATCAGGTGCTATATCATGATTCGTAGCAAGTGGAGTCCCAGCAGCAGAAGCATTCTCCATGTCAAAGCGACTGAGAATGTCTCCTACATACTTGGTCTAATGTAGAAAGATCCCATTAGGTGTTTGATCCACCTGTAACCCGAGAAAGAACTTCATCTCCCCCATTGCACTCATCTCAAACTCTTTTCATCACTGCTTCAAACTCTTTGCATAACTCTTCGTTCTTTGACCCGAAGATTATGTCATCAACATATATCTATACAAGCAGTAGGTCACCATCCTTTTCTTTAATAAACAGTGTACAGTCAATGACTCCCCTGCGAAAGCCGTGTTTCACAAGATGAGTCGAGAGTTTCTCATACCAAGCTCGAGGAGCTTGATGAAGCCCATATAAAGCTTTGTCGAGCTTGTAAACTCTATCCTGATGATAAGGGTCTTCAAATCCCTCGGGTTGACTTACATAGACTGTTTCCCTGATTTCTCCATGAAGGAATGCACTCTTCACATCTAATTGGTAGACTTTAATCTTCATGTACGAGGCATAAGCAAGGAAGATACGAATAGCTTCCATCCTTGCCACGGGTGCAACACCCTGATTATAGTCAATCCCCTCGACTTGGCGAAAACCTTGAACCACCAGTCGAGCTTTGTTCCTTATGATGACTCCTTGGTCATCCTTCTTACATTTTAGTACCCATTTGGTGCCAATGACTTTAGCACCTTTAGGTCTATCAACCAGAGTCCATACACCTAACTTCTTAAACTGCAGAAGTTCTTCTTGCATGGCACTCACCCACGCCTCATCATTTAGTGCTTCACTGACATATTTTGGCTTAACCTGTGAGACAAAACATCGATAAGCACCATCATGAATGTAACCCTTCTCCATAACTGGGCGTAATCAGCTGAGTATAGCTGATTTCGGGTTTGTACTCCTGATCGGACATCTCCAATAACATTGTCAAGGGGATGATAGACGTTTAGTCGTGATCCTGGAGTAGTCGGCACAGTCACCTCCGAACCAAGATTGTGAACATTTTGGTCTGCATCTGAGGAGGTTGGAGTTTGAGGTTCCGAAGTCGAGGGTACATCACTTGTGGATGCTTGTGGACTTTCAGGAACTGGAACCTGTTCCTCCTGACTGTGCTGGTCATCTGCTTCAGTTTCATCTTCAGAGGAGGAGTCACTTTCATCGACTACCCCTTCTGACTGAGTAGATGACTCTCCCTGTGTGCTGGATGGAGTATTTAGAATATCATACATCATCCTAGTGGCTAACTCATCCTCCGAGGGAGAGAAAGGGATGTTGAAAGATTTGAAGAATCCATCATAATCGAAGAAGTATGCAGGTCCTTTGCCTGTAGGTGGTGTGGTATATCTCTGAACGTCGACATTACACCACACTTCTACAAGACCCGTTGAGTTATTGTAAACTCTCTTGTTCGGTATGTTGTATCCTAGAAAAATTCCTTCAACTGTCTTCTCGCTGAATTTTCCTTCTTGTGTCTTCTTTAGAAGTGTACACGTGCGCCAAAAGGTTCAAGATACTCCAAATTCGGTTTGCGTCTTTGAAGTAGCTCATAACATGTCTTTCAGTGACGCTTGACTATTAGACCTAGTATTCGACTGAAATACCTAGAGATCACGTGTATACCAGATCAAATAGTGCGGAATCCTATTTGATTGGCGATCCAATTAGTGAGAACACACGAAGAATCAATCAAGGATTGAAACTAACGTTAGAAATCGCTAAGGATCGATCTGATGTGTTCTATGAACTTGGAGAACGATTTGGAAGGTTTCTGGACGGCTAGGTTTTTGGATTCGTACTTGATCGAATGTCTTCGTTTTTTTCGAATTGAGTTGTATTTATAGGTTGGCACTATTCAATCGTGCGACTGAACCATTAGTTTGGTTCAGTCGTGCGATTGAACCATGCGTTGGTTCATTCGTGCGACTGAGTGTTCAGTCGTGCGACTGAGCAAATCTTATGTTACAGTCGTACGACTGATCCAGTCTCCTGGTCCAGTCGTGCGACTGAGTCAATCGTGTGAAGTTCTTCATGTGTATGGTTCATTCGCATGAGCCATTCGCATGGGAACTTCATTAAGTTAAGTTTGAATGTTTTAGTTAATTAATATATATTAATGTAATCATTCAAGTAATCATAACCCAATCAATTCATTTACGACTCATTAATGAACTATGAACACTATAACCAACACAGACTATCAATATCAGTTCATTAATCATACCAAACAAGATCTATTACATCACATATCACGATCTAGGGACATAATGTATCAACAGAAGGTATAACAAGCATTTGCACTGCCTCGTTCCAAAATTGGATAGACAGTTTCGAGTCTGCTAACATCGTTCGTGTTGTCTCTATCAAACTCCTATTCTTTCATTCAGCAACTCTGTTCATTTATGGAGTGTAGGCAGATGTGAACCGGTGTATAATTCCTTTCTCTTTGTAGAAAGCTTCCATCCACTGGTTGTTGAACTCTATTCGTTGTCTGATCGAATTTGTCTTAGTTTTAGCTTGTAGAGAGATTCCAATGTAGTTACCAACTGTTGAAAGATTCAAATGCCTCTGATTTGGATTTCAGAAACATCATCCAAGAGAATCTTGAGTAATCATCAAGGACTACATAACAGCACAGATCACCAGCGATGCTTTTAGTACTAACAGGACTGAACAAATCCATATGTAGAAGTTCGAGAGGCATGTCAATTGAATTTACTTTCTTTGCCTTGTGAGACTTCTTGGTCTGTTTACCTTTCTTACATGCTACACAAAAATCTGGAAGTTGAAAATTCTTGACATTAACTCCATTTACTAAATCATTCTGGATCAAATGATTCATCTTCCATATATTTATGTGTCCCATTCTCCTATTCTAGGAGATCGAGTATTTCTCTAGTACCTTTGACAAGAAGCATTGAACTTGATGATCGTTTGTGGAGGATTTTGATAGATCCAAGACATATAAGTCATTATATCTTGAAGCTGACATTAAGATTTGGTCCTCCGGGATAATTTAATCCTTCTTCAATACATAGCATATCTTGTTGTCAAAGACCACTTTGAATCCTTTGTCACATATCTGGGAGACTGAAAGCATGTTATTCTGTATTGTTGAACGTAGTTGACCTTATCAAACTTTACTTCCTGGTTTCCCATTTCGCCTTGAGCTATGATGTATCCTCCTTGTTCCCAGCAAATGATACATGTCCCATTTTAATTTGTTTTTACATTGAAAGGAGAGACAGATTCCTGGTCATGTGCCTAGACACCCCACTATCAACAAGCTAGGTGTTTGTGATAGCACTGTAACCGACACCCTGCACATTAAAAGGAAATGATCAGTTTAGGTTTGGGACCCAAGCCTTACTGGCTTGGGTGACCCAAGGAATCACACATCATAAACTCAACCCACTGTCCATTTGAGGGTGAGGGCATATCATTCTTCATATTGTTCTTATCATCTAACAGATGACTTGACTTTTCTTTCCATAAGCCAGTTCTGTGTAAGGCCTGTTTGTGATAAACAGACGACTGGCTTACAATCTGAACTTAGATTCATTTATAATCTTGGTAGAGAGATAGAATCCTTTTAGAAAAATGTGGTTAGTATCATAAAGGTCATTTTCTTCCTGGGAGTCTGATAATAAGGACAATTAGAAGCAATATGTGTAACATCTCGAAATTTTGTTAACTAAACGTTAACTTCGTTTATTCTTATAAGGGTCATTATTGACAATTAATAAACTCATGTGTTATTTATGCTTATTCTCTTTGGTTATGGATGTAAGAAAGTTAAAAATAAAAATACCAAATATATTAATTATGTTAATATTAATATAGTAATAATGTTACAAGTAATAATAATAATAATAATAGTATTAATAATAATAAAATTGTTAATTTAAAAGTGTTTAAAAATTTAATTAAAAAAACTTGGGGGACTGTTTTTTTGTAAATTTATAAACTTAAAACAAAGTTTTAGCATAAAATGTTAACTATTAAATACTGCAGGGACCAAATGTGTAAAATCACTAAACCTAAACCCCCCCCCCCTTTTCTTTCCCGCAAACCCGGAGAGACGCCGGTGGTCGCTCAGCTATACTCCGGCGACCCTATTAGTGCCTTAAAATCTCGATTTATGATTGGAAACCGTTTCCAATTGAGTCGTGTGCCTGATTCGAATCGATTAATATAGATTAATTAAGATTAAACACCAGTTACACGAGTTTTCGAGCTCGAGTAACCGTCGGGCTATGTTTTTAATCGATTAACAATTAAAACCTAATATTAACACAATTAAACCAACTTAAATCGACCATAAATCCATCTCTAATCGACTACAACACTCAAAAGCACTCAAATCAAACCCAAACTCTGAAATTGATCACCTCTTTCCCGCAACCTGCAAGTTAGTCGAAACTACCCTTCTAAGCCTTCTTAGTTCAAATTGATTGAGGGTTCTTCATCTTCAAGATCATCCGAAGCTTCATACAAGTTTAATTGGGTTATCAACCTCGTTTGCACCTTGAAGCACATCCCCGCAGTCGCGAATCGTCCTTGAACTTGAGACCATCAATTCGAACTTAATAACGTAAGTACCACACATCTTTGTGCTCGGTTTCACATGGGCAATCAAAGCCCTATGATTGATTTCATCAATTCGATGTTCAATTGGAATCAAATCGATTCTAGGGTCCTTATGAAATTGGGGGTTTTTGTTTAAGTGTGTATTTAACAATTAAAGAGCGGATTCTAACGCGGCTGGAAGCCTTTGGTTCACTGGTAAAACACATGACCTCTAGACAGGAGGTCCCCGGTTCGAATCCGGGGAACCTCATGTATTTTTTAGGCCTTTTTGGCCTTCAAATTTAATGTTAAAAATTTCTAAAAATTATGAAAAATCAATTCATAAACTTTGTTTCTTTTAAAATTATTTAATTATTTTTCTGTAATTTATTTACAAAAAAAATATCTTTATAATATCATCCTAACGTTAATAATATAATTACAATATTTTTATAAAAATGTAGACTTTAAAATTTAGTTTAATTTACACAAACTAATATTTCAAACATTACCTTTAATCTATTGTTTAATTTTATGTTCTTTTTATTTAAATTACAAAATTGATCTAAACTTGATAAACATTACAAAATTATTATAAAAGTTATTATTAATCCATATGTTTTTATAAAATATAAATAAAATCGTTTCCCCGAGAATATAAATGAGTTCTTACTTGGCAAATATAATCAACAAAACCCCAAACATCAAGTTGATTCCTAGTCCTTAACCTTATTGTAGAGCTTTAATCTTGTAAATATATATATTTAGGTGTCTTGTGACGATACACCTTGGAGCGACGCTTGTTATATTCTTATTAATCGCCATTATATATTTATTGTAAGTGAAGTGTTTTCTTGCCCCTTTTTATATTTTTCACACTATTTTGGGGTGAAACATGATACTTATACATCGTACACTTATAAACGTTTGAGACTTGTAATGCACTTGCAATTCATCTTTATATTTTGTCATGGTTATTTGTGTGTTGTAAGTGATTATATGAGATACATATTTGTTTACAATCATTAACTATTGCTAGCCTGGCGACGTCTTAGATCTTTGGGCCTGACAAGCCTATTGGTGCTAAAGTCGATGTATTGCCGACTCCTAGAAGTCGTATGCTTGTGCACTAGGGAACCAAATACACTTAGCCAATCTTTTATACTTGTAATCAAGTCGAGGTTTGGTTGTAACGATATGTGTTCTATAACCTTACTAGCTTATAACCTATGACATGAATTGCTACTTGTAACTTTCTTTTTTATATTGTGTATGAAAACCTTGGAAACTCACCAACTATTTTTAGTTGACTCTTATTTTTATCATGTTTCAGGTCAACCTCAAGTTTAAAGTGATCCTTTTGAAGCATGCTATAATCTAGGACTGGGACCTAGATAATGAAATAAAAAGTTACATTATGTTATGTTATGTTGAACTTATTTCTTGTATAAGACTTATGATTGTATTTTCCATTTCAAGACTTATGATAATAATATTTACAATTTAATAGCGTTATGTGGCTGTGAACAATCTTACCCTCACATCTCGACGTTTCCGCCGTCAAGGTTGGGGTGTGACAATATGTCCTTTCTTTCCACAACTGTAGCAAGATCTCCCTTCTACATGTTTATGAAACTATTTTTGTAGGGAAGAGTGTGATACAGGTGTGACTTGAGTCTGGTTGGGTTTGGACACCTCTTGTTTAGATGTTTTTGCTTCTTTAACAAAATTAATTGTTTGAACGTTTTTAACATCTTTAGCTTTTTGTTTATTTGGACTTTGACGTGAAGCACGTGGTTGGTTAACTGGTTTGGTCGTTTTGGGTTCAGAAATAGACATGTTTGAACCTGACTTTACATTAACCTTTTCAAATTGTTCATCCAAATTCATAATAGGCATCTTACCTTTAGACCTCAAACTAGCCTCCTTCTGTTTAGTGACAGAGTTCACCAGTTTACCCGTGGAATCCTGATCACTAACTAGAGGAGTGGACATGTTAGGATCTGGTATTTGAACGAAAGACCAACTAATTAACATGTTAAACCAAACCAAATAGTGTGGAATCCTATTTGATTGGCGATCCAATCAGTGAGAATGTACGTAGACACATAATGTATTCAATCTAACGTCAAGAATCGATTAGGAATTGATCTACAGCGTTCTATGAACTTGGAGTACGAACTTAGAGGCTTCTGGACGGCTAGGGTACCTCTGGAGTCGATGTGAATTCAATACTTAAGATTTTCCACAAATTAAGTGTATTTATAGGTTAGGGTTGCTCATTCGGGCGACTGAACCGTTACCATGGTTCATTCGTGCTATTAGCCATACGTGAGATCCATTCGCACAACTGAGTGTTCAGTCGTACGACTGAGTCAGTCGCATGAAGTTTGTCAGGCGTATGGACTATTTAGGCGCATGGACACTCAATCGGATGGCCATTCGGACGCATGACCACTGTTTGGGCGCATGGTCCAGTCGGACGCATGAGAACTTCACTTAACCAAGTTTGAATGTATTCATTATTATAACATTATGTATATCAATTCAAACAATCACAAACCTATATAATCTAGTCAATATGTGTTACACAACTCATTAATGAATATTAAACATTATAAATCACAACCAAACATTCTCATTTCATTAAGTACCAATTATTACATCTGTGTAAGACATTCAAGACATATTACATTAAGATCAGGATCTAGGTACATTTATGTATCAACAAACTCCCCCTTGGACCTATTTCTATCTATTATCTAAACATTTCATAATTCCTCAAACTTCTTGTACTTAGCTTCTCTGGCAACTCCTGTATTTATCTCGAAAGCAAAAAACAGAGTCGTATCACCTTCTAGAATTGTAAAGCTTGTACAATATCTTGTGAGTCATAGAATAGTGGCCACTTGTATAATGTATAAACATCTTTTGCTGACAAGTTGGTGAGCCACATTAGGTCAAACACCCTAATGTTTTCCATTGTACCATTTCTGTTCAAGACTATAACGGCCTCTCCCGTTCTCCAATCGTAGTACCACCATTTGAAGTGTGGAGTGAAGTCCTGTGGCATCTCACATAGTGGGATTTTTGACATTATACGTGGTGGACTCCACTTCAACACTACTTTTAGTTTGCCAATTATGGCGTCAACCTCAGATCGTCTGATGTACCTCGTTGGTTGTTGAGGTTTGAAGTTGACCATCTGGTGTGGTACTCCCTCTTTAGAGCTGCTTCAAACCAGCCTGACATCTTACGAGGGTCAGCGTATAGCAATTTTAACTTTGCTAATGGTTAAGCTCAAAACCTTGAAGAGTCTTGAGATCATGTGGGAATCTGAAGTACTCAATCCCCTTCTCACGTTTAACAGCATAAACTTTGAGGTCTTCAAAATGTGCCCATGCTATGATCTTGCCTGCCACCTTTTGATGTTTCTTGACCTTATATAGCTTGGTGTAGACAGTTGACTTTGTAGTGCTGCATTGGGCTCTTAGGTCGTCAAAGCAATCAGCCCACTCAGCCTTTCTGGTATTGACTTCAGCATCCGTGGCTTGGGCTGTATCTTCTTTCTTGTCTGACGCTTCTTCCATTTTATCCAGAGTCTCGAAGGTTTCACTGAAAAGGTTGTCACCCAGATTGGGTACCACATTACCTTCAATGTCAGTGTACTCTGGATAATGTTGATCAGTGACATCTTCTATCTCGATCTCATCAATGTCATTGAGTTCGTCATCACTATCACCTTGGACTGTTGGAGCGTTTTTCCCAATCTCGTCAGCATTTAGTTTGAACTTTTCGGCCAACTGCTCGTCAGTAAAGTCGTGAATTATCTCCCCCTCTTCTGGGGTGTAACTCACAGATCTCCTTACGATCCCTTGCAGATCAAGAATCATGGTTATTGAGTCTTGACCTGTTGAAGGGGATCTACATCATGTTCATCCCTCTGAAGTTTGGATCTATTTGATTTAGACATTCAACACAGCAATCATTAGTTAATAATCAAGACAGAAACATTAATAATCAAAATATAACATTATGTACACAAGTTTAATACATGATTAATTACAAAAGTTTTTAAATACATAAACATCTAATAATTCCTTTTGTCATGAGCTTTAGTCTTGTGTACTTCACACAATCTTCAATCTGTTTTTCAAAAGGTTCTTGATCGGGTTGAAATTATCATACTCCCTACGCATCAGAAACTTAGTTTTAACTTCACGGTCATCACCATCTTCTAGAATCTTTAGTACTTCTTCAGCAAGCTTTTGGCTCTATTGTGGATCAATCTGCTGTTCATAAGCCTGAGAGATATTCTACTGTAACCAATAAGCATAGACAGCTTGGACCCTAAATGACATAACCTCGTTACTTTCTTGAGAGTCTTCGCCATCCATACCACCACCCAATTGCATAGCATTATTCCCATCTCTGTCCAAACATCATCTTCTTCCTCTCCATCAACAAGAAGCGGATCATCTGAGAGCACGTGGACAGATGGTTTAACATCAGTGCTAAGTATGCATTCTAGATTTGATCAGACATCTCATCGATCCTGCTCCCCATGACACTATACACTTATGGATGTCCTGAGCTAAGCACTTGAATAGGAGACTCAAGTTTCTCTTGTTGAACACACCTGCGTTGATGTCCCTAGTGTACCTCATCCACAGACTAGCATCTACATGTGCACATACATTATTGTAAGGCCCCGTTCCAGGGATGCTTACAGCTGGTAATTCATCACACATAAAACATATACTTAGCATTTAATCATCAAAACATTGTAGCGGAAACATAGACAAATGGCATTTCATTTCAGCATAAAAACTTTTGCGAAATAATGCATCGTTTTTCGGTTACAAAATTAAATTGTTGTATTACATCACAAAAGCCTTAAATAAATGGATGCCATCCAAAAGAGCTGAGCAGCCGCCTCGTGCCATCCTCAGCAATGCTCACCTACCAACTAAAATAATGCATAAAAGTCAGCGTTGCTGAGTGAGTTCTAGTTTATAATAAAACTTATTTTTCTTTCATAAAACCATCTTCTATAAAAACATATTATACTTTACATTCGTTCGTGATCATACATCGTACGTACATACAGATAATATCATTATTATCTACGTCATTCTTTCGTTCATACTTTCATTCATTCATCATTACTTCCAGTGAAATGTACATTACCCCGAACATTGTGCACGAAGCGGGTAACTGGGCTTGAGGTCTTTCATAGACCTCGAACATTGTGCGCGAAGCTGACTCCAATACCTAGGGTAAGTACATTCACCATTGATCTTTCCTCTTTCATTCTGGATCAATGCCATATGCTATACCCCAAACATTGTGCACGAAGCGGGTAACTAGGCCTGAGGTCTTTCATAGACCTCGAACATTGTGCACGAAGCCGGCTCCAGTACCTAGGGCAAGCGACAAGGATCCCATACGTATGGTCAATCACAAAGATTAGACCCCAGTGTGCATCCTTCTCGGGTAGCTAACCCGCACACAGTTGAGCTAACACCCTTCATTGGGTGTGAACCTCCATATATTTGCTTGCAAGCCTTTCTTAAATTCATTCATTCATTAATGCATGCATTCAATCATCATGTTCCTTTTTCATTATCTTTCACTTTACATTACATAATACTTCGTTCATTCATTCATTATCATAACACGTAAAGCCATAGGAAAGATAATCATACAACATCACAAGGAACATAAACATATCATTCATACATCATCATGCAGGGCATCATACATACATACATACATCATGCATACCAGGCAACATCATCATAAATATCAAGCACATAGCATTACATGCCCATCATACCATCTTTGACCCCAAAAGTCAACCTACATAACTCCCGGGAACCTCCTAGGTCAAAGCCTACATTACTCCTTTTTCTCCCAAAAAGTCAGAATTTTCTAAGTGTTCATCCGCATCTGCTATAGTCCTCCGCATTTCCTACAGTTCATCCGCATTGGCTATAGTTCATCCGCATTGGCTATAGTTCATCCGCATCTGCCATCCGCATTTCTATACTTAGTCAATGCTCATCCGCATTTCTTGCACTTAGTCAATGTTCATCTGCATTGACTTCATCCGCATTGAATTCACCCGCATTGACTTACCCCTTGGATAATGTTCATCCGCAATAACCCTTTTCATCCGCATTTACTTCCAACACTTAAGCAGATTTAAAGACTTATCAAGTGGGTCTAAAACATCATAATCAATTTCCATGCACCATTCATCGGATTCTAAGCTTACATCTTACCTTCTAAGCCTTAGAACACAATCATACATCCTCAAGCATAAACATAGTCACACATCACATCACATCATACCATCATCATACACACATTCAAGCATACAGGTCCGAAACCCAGTTAAATAAAAACATACATTCATGCATTTCCAGCCCCAAAATTAGTTAAAAACCAGTAAAAGAGGGGTCCTAGAACTCACCTTTGCAGCTCTTGAGTATGGCTTCCTCCAAACTCGTTTGTAAATTGAATTCAACCACTAGAACCCACTAAAAACAACATACCCAAACACATACAAACACACATAAGCATAAACCCAAGGATATGACCAGTTAAGAACACCATAAAAGCATGAATTCTTACCTTGAATTCGAATTCTTTCTTCTTGTTCTTCTTCAAAGCCGAGAACTTGCTGCTCCCAGCTACTCTCTCTCTCCAGAACCCGAAAATCAATGTGTAGGTGACATATGGGCGGCCATACCACCTTTTACACCTAGTTTTCAAACATTTTGTCCTTTTGGACACTTTTTACCCCTAGACTTAGGTTTTATTTCTTTTCTTTCTTTTCTTTACTTATTTTTCTTTCTTTAACTTTAAAATAACCGGGTGTTACAAGTCCACCCCCCTTAAATAGGTTTCATTCTCGAACCTGTTATTCCTCAAAGAATTGAGGGTAGTGCTGTCTCATCTCTCTTTTAGTCTCCCACATAGACTCGGATCCCTTCTTGTGCTTCCACTGCACACACACAAGGGGAACCACATTATTCCTCAGCCTCTTTTCCTTTCGATCAATGATTGCCACTGGTTGCTCCTCATAATTGAGCCGTTCGTCTACCTCGATATCCTCCAGTGGAACAATCATGCCTTCATCGGCTAAGCACTTTCTTAGATGAGATACATGGAATGACGGGTGAATTCCACTTAACTCGTCGGGTAACTCTAATCTATAGGCTACCTCTCCTACTCGAGCAACGATTCGGAAAGCCCCTATGTACCTCGGGCTCAACTTGCCCCGCTTTTGGAAATGAATAATACCCTTCCAAGGTGAGACCTTCAACATAACCCGGTCACCCACCTGGAACCCAATCGGTCTACATCGTTTATCGGCATACGACTTCTGTCTATCTTTGGCTGCCTTCATGAAGCCCTTGATCTTCTCAAGCTTCTCAGTCGTAGCCTCGATTACCTCAACGCTTCCCAACTCTTTCTTACCAATGTCACCCCAACAAACGGGTGTTCTGCATCTCCTACCATATAGCATCTCGTATGGTGGCATGCCAATGCTAGCATGATAGCTATTGTTGTACGAGAATTCAGCTAACGGTAAGTGGTAATCCCAACTTCCACCAAAATCAATCACACATGCCCGAAGCATGTCCTCCAACGTCTGAATGGTCCTTTTTGAGTGACCATCAGTTTGGGGATGATAAGCCATACTAATATGTAACCTCGTCCCCATAGCGTCATGGAATTTCTTCGAGAATTTAGATGTAAACCAGGTGTCACAACTAAATACAATGGACACCGGCACCCCGTGACGAGTTACAACCTCCTTGATGAACAGGTCAGCCAACCTCTTGGATGAATATGTCTCGCGAATCGATAGGAAGTGAGCACTCTTCGTTAAACGATCCACAATCACCCATATGGCATCATACCCTTTCGGAGTACGTGGCAGCTTCGTAATGAAATCCATGGTGATGTGCTCCCACTTCCATTCTGGTATATCCAAAGGTTGTATCTTCCCATACGGCTTTTGATGCTCGGCCTTCACTTGCAAGCAAGTAAGGCACTTACTCACATACTCCACCACGTCGCGCTTCATACCCGGCCACCAATAATTTTTCTTCATGTCTTGGTACATCTTTGTGGCACCGGGATGGATAGAGTATCAGGTCTTGTGAGCTTCATCCATAATCTTTACCCGTAGATCGTCAAAACGAGGAATCCATACACGGCCGAATCGGGTTCTAACACCGAGTGTGTTTTCACCCAATTCCCCAACAAGACCTCTCATTATTTTAGAGTTAAGATGGTCTTCTTTTAGTGCCTCATCTTGAAACTCTTTGACTTGCTTCATCACATCAGAGGTCATGATCAGCTGATATGCTTTCACCCGAATCGGCTCGGGTCTCTCCTTTCGGCTCAGGGCATCCGCCACCACATTGGCTTTGCCCGGATGGTAGTGGATCTCGCAATCATAGTCTTCTATAAGCTCCAACCATCTCCTCTGCCTCATGTTCAGATCCTTTTTCTCGAATAAGTATTTCAAGCTCTTGTGGTTAGTGAAAATGGTGCACTTCGTATCGTAAAGATAGTGCCTCCAAATCTTTAGTGCCAAGACCACGGCTGCTAGCTCCAAGTCATGAGTAAGGTAGTTGACCTCATGAACCTTTAACTGTCGGGACGCATAGGCTATAACCTTCCCTCTCTGCATTAACACGCACCCCAATCTCGAGTAGGAAGCATCAGAATAAACCACCAGATCTTCTCTCCCATCAGGTAATGACAGAACAGGAGCTTGAGTCAATCTCGCCTTCAATTCTTCGAATGCCTTCTCTTGAGCTTGACCCCATACGAACTTCACATCTTTTCGGGTCAACTTAGTTAGTGGAGAAGCGATCTTGGAAAAGTCTTGAATAAATCTTCTATAGTAGCCCGCCAAACCCAAGAAGCTACGAATCTCGGATGGCGTCTTCGGTGACTTCCATTGCATAACCGCCTCCACCTTTGTCGGGTCCACCATAATTCGTCGGGATTCACCACATGACCCAAGAACTAAACTTCACGCAACCAGAACGCGCACTTGGAGAATTTTGCATACTTCTCCCTTCTCAACGTCTCCAAAACCTCCCGAATATGACCGGCATGCTCATTTTCGCTCTTCGAATAAATCAGGATATCATCAATGAACACAATCACTGATTTATCCAACATCGGCCGGCACACACGATTCATCAGATCCATAAAAGCAGCTGGCGTATTGGTCAAACCAAAAGACATGACCAGAAACTCGTAGTGACCATAGCGCATACGGAAAGCTGTTTTAGGGATATCTTGCTCCTTCACCTTCAAGTGATGGTAACCAGATCGAACATCTATCCTTGAAAACCAACTGGCACCCTGAAGCTGATCAAACAAATCATCAATTCTCGGTAAGGGGTATCAGTTCTTCACTGTCAACTTATTCAGCTCATGGTAGTCAATACACATCCTCATACTACCGTCCTTCTTCTTTACAAACAGGACCGAAGCACCCCAAGGAGAGATACTCGGTCAGAAGAACCCCTTGTCAAGTAGCTCTTGCAACTGCCCCATCAACTCTTTCATCTCTGTAGGGGCCAATCGATACAGTGCCTTGGCAATAGGTAAGGCACCTGGTATCAGATCAATCTGGAACTAGATCTCACGGTCAGGTGGCACTCCCTGATAAATCTTCTGGGAACACGTCTGGAAAGTCACACACCACGGGTAAGTCGGATAGTTGTGGTGTTGGCGTATACATATCCTTTACATAGGCAAAGTAGGCACTACATCCACGCCTCATACACTTTCCCGCCACCGCCATTGAAATCACCTTCGGAATCGTAGTCACCCGATCACCATAAACCGTCACTGAACTACCATCAGGCGTTGATAGCTGAATCATCTTCTTACGACACACAATTTTCACCTCGAAGTCTGCTAACCAATCCATCCCAAGAACCAAATCGAACCCACCCAAGGTTATCACAAACGGTCTGACAGGGAACTTATGACCTTCGAGTTCCACGTCATAGTTCTCTATCATCTCGGAAATCCTGGTAGACTTACTTATGGCAGTTTCAACATCGAAGGGCGCATCAATACATCTACTACTAACAAGAAACTTAGCACAGAAAGCAGCAGAAATAAAACTCTTACTACCACCATAATCAAATAGCACAGAAGCTAAAGTTTGGTTCACCAGAAACGTACCGGACACGACATCAGGGTCCGTCCTAGCTTCCTCCTGTGTCATTGTGGATGCTCTGACACTCGCCCATGGTCCTTCACCTCCAGTTTTCTTCACCCCATAACCCTCAACTCTTGGCTTCTTACACTCCCTGCTCATATGACCACTTCCCTCGCAGTTGAAACACTTCATACCTCCACTGTCTCTAGCCATATGACCAGGCTTCCCACAATTGAAACAAACATTCAACCCCTATCTACACTTGCTACCATGCTCCTTCCCACACTTGCCACCCTTTTTCAACCCCGCACTTGATGTGACCACACGGCGGTCATCCACTCAAGCCTTCTTGTTACTCGTCGAGGCACCATCCCGACCAAACCTCTCCCCGTTCCAGTTTCTATCACCTCCACCCTTTCGAATACCTTCAGCCACCACCACCACACTCCTTTCGTCATATAACCTTCCTGCCAATCCACCGCTGACCTAAAAGTGCTTGGTCGGGCCGTAATCATGTGCCTGCGAATGTCCACTGGCAAACCCTGAGTATACCTCTTGATCTTCCGAGATAGAGGTGTCACCTGATCCGGCACCAGACGTGCCATTTCATTGAACTTTGTGGTGTACTCTTGGTGTGTCATCGTTCCCGCCTCAAATTGAAAAAACTCCCTCTCACCTTGTCCATTTCCCGGTGAGGACAAAACTCCTAAATCACCAACTTCTTTAGTTCGGACCATCTCATTCTTCCAATGGCCCTGCTGCCTTCAGCTTGGACAATATTGTCCCACCACATAGAGCTGAGTCCACAAAAGAGTGGGTAGCGAACTTAACTTTCTGGTCCTCTCGGCACTCGCTGATATCAAGTACAACCTTTATTTCCCTCACCCACCGGTGAGCTGCAGCAGCGGTGTCGTTTCCATCAAAAGTAGGGGGCTTGCATCTCATAAACACCCCATAGTTACAGCCTCGTACCGCCTCCTGCACAGGCTTTGCTTCTTCCTCTTCTTCATCATCAGACGGAACCATCTCAGTCTCGGGCTATCTTCTTTCGCCTGTTGGTCCACTCCTTTCCCTTCTCTCCCCCTCTCTAACTGCCTTTATCACTTCGGTCACCACAGACGGTAGGATCGTCTACATGACTTGATGCACTTCTTCCACAACTTCCTCCTTCACTGAGGCTCTCAGGTTAGCACTATCATCTCCGCCCTCCAGATGAGGAGTTTCTGGTTCTTCATGAACCACCTTTTCGGCCCTAGGCCTTGCTCTCGTAACCCGTGGTTTAGAACCACATCCACCACCACGCGAAGCTTTAGATGATCTACCACCGGCCATCCTCTAATGCACACTGAAAGATTTAAACACTAATACGGTCATTCAAGGAAACGGCTCAGTTTATGGCAAGTATAGTAAGTCCCTAATTACAATGGCCAGTTGTGATTAGCCACTTACTTTACTTTTCATACCCCAAGCATTACATGTCTTGACTACATCAGTATTTAAATCTACATACAACACATAACCACATACCATGCGCACATAAAACGAGTTATCTTTACGAAATACCTGATGGCACGCAGCTACTCAGATTGGCATCCCATTCCCTATCATTCCCATTCTCAGTTTAAGTTAAGGTTCATTTGAAAATTTACCCATTTCACTTAAACTTTGGCTCTGATACCAACTTGTAAGGCCTAGTTACCCACTTTGTGCATAATGTTCGGGGTATAGCATATGGCATTGATCCAGAATGAAAGAGGAAAAATAGATGGTGAATGTACTTACCCCAGGTACTGGAGTTAGCTTCGCGCACATTGTTCGAGGTCTATGAAAGACCTCAGGCCAGTTTCCCGCTTTGTGCACAATGTTCGGGGTAATGTACATTTCACTGGAAGTAATGATGAATGAATGAAAGTATGAACGAAAGAATGACGTAGATAATAATGATATTATCTGTATGTACATACGATGTATAATCACGAACGAATGTAAAGTATAATATTTTTTTATGAGAAGGATGGTTTTATGAAAGAAAAGTAAGTTTTATTATAAACTAGAACTCACTCAGCAACGCTAACTTTATGCATTTTCCAGTTGGCAGGTGAGCATTGCTGAGGATGGCACGAGGCGGCTGCTCAGCTCTTTTGGATGGCATCCATTTATTTAAGGCTTTTGTGATGTAATACAACAATGTAATTTTGTAACCGACAAACGATACATTATTTTGCAAAAGTTTTTATGATGAAATGAAATGCCATTTGTCTATGTTTCTGCTGCAATGTTTTGATGATTAAATACTAAGTATATGTTTTATGTGCGATGAATACCAGCTGTAAGCATCCCGAGAACGGGGCCTTACAATTATGCTTGTTGTTCACTGTCTAGCATTCAGCCATAGTGCTGCAACACAAGACACATATAAGTTAGAATCAGTGTACATAGATGACACTTGGATTTTAATGAACTAGATTCATTTAGTACAATCATGCGAATGGACAATGCGACTGAGGCCTATTCGTGCGATTGAGCTCAGTCGTACGATTGAGTTTGCGACCGAACTTAGTCGTATACTGTACCATGCGATTGGAACAGTCTTGCGACAGAACCCATAAGCATGGTTCATACGTGCGATTTAGTTATTCGCCTAAATCAATCGTGTGACTGGAGTTCATCAGCATGTCCATTCGCATACCTCACTGTTAAACGTAGAAGATTTTACTCTTTATCAAGACATGACATTTCACTTTGTGTTTACAATCATTTTGACCATAGAGACTCGAATTAGCACTTAGAATCATTTAGGCCAACATGTGTGATGACTTAAGTGTTCTATACTCAAGAGGAGTCTCGGTTATGCATTTTTGTGATTTCAACACTTAAAAACCTGCATTTAAGACCTTTATTTTTACTGAGCTTGGTTGAAGTGTACCTGTGTAACACCCCGAAATTTCTATTTAAACGGAAGGAAAAGAAAAGTAAATAGAAAGAATAGAAATTGTGCACAAGTAGAGGGGGATAAAGTGTACAAAGGACAAATCTTGTTATCTTAAGATATTAAAGGGCATGGTCGCCCATATCAAAGCAGAAAGCTGCTTTGATCTCGGAGGAAGAAGAAGAGAGAGAGAGAGCCCGGCTCTAGAGAGAGAAAGAGGAAGAAGAAGATGAAAAAGGTAAGTCTTCTCTTGTTTGAGCTCGGTTTTAGTTGAGTATTGAGTTCTTGACTGAAGTTCCGGTTGTTTAGAGTTTACTTTCGGGATTCAAAGAGCTGAATCGATGTGGGTCTTGAACTGGAATAGCGTTGCTCAAAAGCTGCTCAAGGTGAGTTTCTAGAACCCATCTTTTACTGATTTTCAACTGATTTGGGGCTATTATTCATACCAAGTAAGCATTTTGAAAGAAACCGTGGGTTTACAGCTTTATGTTCGAATGTTGTATGTATGTATGCATGTTATAGTGTTGATTATGGGTTAGAGATGATGTTTAGCATGCTTAGATGGCCTTAGTACGTTAGATCTGTGTTTGGGTATGCTTAGAATGATAATCGGGTGAAATTGGTAGCATAGAAAAGATTTCAGAATGTCTGATGACATGAACAGTGGTTCATGCGCCCCAACAGTTGTCCATGCGTCCAGCATGAGAGACCAGATGCCCAAGTGTTGGCCATGCGCCTAAACAATGGCGCATGCGTCTAAGTATTGGCCATGCACCCAAGTGTTGCCCATGCGCCTAAATAGTGCCCATGCGCCCAAGTGTTGGACCAAAAGAACCAATGAGCCAAGATCAAAAAACCTCTAAGTCCCACATGGTATCACAACAACTGCCGAAAGACTCATCAGCAGTTTGACAAGTGCTGAAGACTTCAATAGCTGAAGATCAAGTGCTGAAGACCTCAATAGCTGAAGAACTAAAGTGCTGAAGCTGAAAGACCAAAGTACTGATGTACAACAGCTGAAGAGTTACAAGTGCTGAAGATCAACAACTGATGTACAAAGTCTGAAGACAAAGACTGAAGACATCAACTGATGATATCTACTGAAGTCATCAGCTGATGAAACACCTGAAGGTCAAAGTCTGAAGATCAAGTACTGAAGCCTCAGTAGTTTGTCACAACTGCTGAAGAGTACTTCTTCAGTAGTTGTGATATCAGTAGTTTTATATTTTTATGTTTCAGTAGTTTTGTAAAACGACTGAAGAGTTTGTTCTTCAGTCGTTGTAGTTTCAGTAGTTTTATATTTTGTACTTAACACTCTGATATGTTCTCAGTAGTTGTGAACATTTCAGTAGTTTGTTAAGAATTAGTTATTTTTGTATTAGATCTGCCAGTTGTCACTTTCCGTGATAACAGCAGTGATTGTTGCACTCTATATAAGGAGTGACAACTTATTGTAACGATGATGAATGAGATGAATGAATGGAATGAATGAATAATTTGATTAGAAATATTCTACCTCTATAAACATTCCTTGAAATCAGAATATATATTCTCTCCCTATAACCGTATGCGTTCTTAATGCTTACAAGTATCGATTGCTTGCTACAATTTGTCTAATTCTTGTTTGTATTCCGCTGCCTTGTATCCTAATACATCAAACTTGTGATCGCTGATCCTGTCAAATGGTATCAGAGCAAGATAATCATTGATCGATCTAATAATTGATCATTGAAACTGCTATTCAAGATCTAAGTTTGATTGAATTAGCTTTTGTTTTTGCAAGAAACGGTTATAGAGATTGAATTTTCTGTATTTCTGCTCATTCATCCTGAGATCCTTTCTTGGTTCTCATTGAGTTTGTTGTGGTCTGTCTAAAACTTTTAAAAGCTTGAACTAAATTGTTTTTGAACTGAAAATGACTACTCCCTCCAATGATCCTCACAATACTGGTTCCTCAACCAAGCCACCAATGCTGGTTAGGAATGAGTATAACATATGGCAAAGACGTATGCTCCATCACCTGTCTGTTAACAGCGCAGGGTGTTGGACATCAGTGGTACATGGTCCACACAAGCCTATGATAATAACCCGGAAACCAATCAAATGGTTCCGAAGAGGAGGGAGCAATACTCAGATGAGGATAAGAAGTTGCTTGAAATTGATGCAAAAGCCCATGGAATTCTGGCCATGGCACTGCCAAATGAAATCTATTCTGGGCTAATGCATCATGAAACTGCTCATGACCTCTGGAATGCCTTGAAAGAACAATTTGGAGGAACAGATGAGGTCTTGGCCAATAATAGAGAAATTCTTGCCCAACAATATGAGACATTCTCTCATAGAAAGGGTGAGACACTGACTCAACAATATGAGCGGTTCTCTTGTTTGATCTCAGAACTAAAAATGGTCAAACTTGAATACACCAATATTCAGATGAATAACAGATTTCTCAGATCACTGCCTGAGAGATGGGACACATATACTATTGTCCTACGCTCCAGTGCAAGTTTGGACAAACTATCTCTCACCCAACTCCATGGGAAACTGCTCACTTTTGAGAGAGAGATAGAACAGAAGAGAAAGCTGTCTTCATCTGGAAAGCTCACTGAAGACTTTGTACAAGGCAACACTGCCTTGGTGGGTCATGAGTCAGAATATGCTTCATCTGAATGCCAGTATGACGAGCATATTAATTTCTCTTCAAGCACTTCTGATTCTGCATTTGTGAGTGTTGATGGTCAGTTTACTGGGTGTAATAATGACAATCTATGTTTCATTATGGATGATCTCAAGGGGATTGCTGATGATGACTTAGAAGAGATGGATATTTTGAGCCAAATGGCCTTGATAAATATTAGATCTCAGAAATTCTATAAAAGAACTGGAAGAAAATTCCCAGGACTCTCTGGCAAAACCAAAGTTGGTTTTGACAAGAGCAAGTTGAGGTGTCTCAAATGCCAAAGGCTTGGACACTTTGCAAGAGAGTGTAGATCAACTGGATCTAACTCCACTGCACCCTTTGTGACTTTTCCTGGCAAAAGTCAAAAACACAGAGGGCAACATCCTGTCACCTCTAGTCATCATTCTCAACAACAATCTCCGGCATATTTTGTTCTCAGGGTCAAATGCCATATCCGTACCCTTGTTATTACATGCCACAGTCAAATCAAGTTCAAGTTCCTATGGCACCACAACCTCATGCACTACCAGAACCTCAGCCATCCCAATCTCATCAACAACCTCAATCTCAACAACACAGCTTCTTCACCCCAGGAGTTGTTGACTGGAGCAGTTTACTAGATGACTTGTCTGGTCATGATCAACTGTTCTCAGGTGCTGGTCAACATGGTGGTGACAGTCCTTTTGGGAATCTAGCTCTTATGGCTTTGGAGTCTGCTGATACTTCATTTTCTAATGCCTCTACACCTCAGGTATCACAGGTATCCTCTAAGGCAAAAGCCAATTATGTTCTGAACCATGCATAGCAGCATTTGCTTCCATTAGAGAAGCAAATGTAGCTCTAATTAATAAGAACATTGAGCTAGAACAAATAATATCCAAAAACAAAGCTGAGTTTGAGTTTGTGCTCAAAGATAAAAATGATGAGATTTATAAACTGAATTGCCAAATAATTGATGATAAGGCTAGAGAAGAAGTACTTCTAGAGAAGTACAAAGATCTCAAAGAAACCCTTGCAGTTACCCAGGTCGAGTGTGATAGATGGGTACAATCATGCAAAGTTTTGAAATGCTTCTTAGTAAGCAATCTGCTTCAATGTGAAGTTTGGAATTGGTTACAATCATACTGCTCCACCTACAGATTTTACCCCAAGGGCAGAGGTAGAATCTGATGGTGAGAGTGATAACCAATCCATCACATCATGTGACCTACCTTCTGATACAGCACAATCAGAAGTAGCAGTCAGCATCAAGCCCTCTTTGAACCTATCAGCTGATGTTGATGGTTCAAATGCTGACATTCACATGATTAATGAGTTGATCAACTCAGGAGTTAATCCTGAAGGTCCTGAAAGGACTAGAGAGCAGGATTTAACACCTGAAGTTCAAACTTCAACTGCTGTCAGTACTGAAGAGAAGAAAACTGGCAGTAGAAAGAGTTTGAAGACTACTAAAGAGGCTGTCAAGAAAGCAAACAATGCTTCCAAAGCATTAAAGAACAAGTCTTCTGTTGCTTCACCCTCTTTAGTTGATGATCAACCTAAGATGAAGAAGAAACCATGTGAAGTATGTGGTTTGTTCAATCATCTTACAGATGATTGTTGGTACAAAAGAGGTTCCAAACTCAAACAAAAAGAAGAAATTAATGAGAAAATGGTAAAAATGAAAACTGAGTTTGAGACCACATTTGTATCAGCAACATCAAAACCTGTAACCCTTAAGTCATCAAAGAAATCCAAAAAGGAAGGGGTTAAACAGGTGACAGCTGAGGGTGCTCAAAAGAAAAAGGTGCAACATAGGAGCTTATCAAACTCCACTAGCAATGTGTCTGATGAGCTGAAAGCTTTATCACAAAATCAGACACAGCTGGTGATGATGGTACAACATCTGTTGGGTAGAGTTAACCAACTAGATTCTCCTACGTTGAAACCACAGAAAAGGAGGTCCAAGCCAAAGGATTCCTCTTCTACACCATCTTCTTCCTCTCAGGCTGTTGTTTCAAATAAACCTGTTAGTTTACCATCTATTGATGAGACCAGGCCCAAAACCAAAAAGGTTTGGGTCTCTAAAACTAACTAATTGTTTATTTTTGCAGGGTTCTTCAACATGCCAAAGTAGCATCTGGTATGTAGACAGTGGGGGATCTACGCACATGACTGGGAACAACTCTCTTCTTCATGACTACTCTCAAGGAAAGAAGGGATTTGTCTCTTTTGGCAATGATGCTAGGGGTTACATCATCGGTAAGGGCTTTGTCTCCAATGGAGAAATCAAATTTGATGATGTTAATCATGTGGAAAATCTCAAGTACAATCTCTTGAGTGTCAGTCAAATGTGTGATAAAGGCCATGTTGCCCTTTTCACCAGTCAAAACTGTAGGATTCTGTCATCCAAAGTTTTGCACTTGATTGACAAGGTGTTGGATGATCACACTCTCCTGAAAGCCAACAGGATAGGAAGAGTGTATGCCTTAGATCTTTCTAAGAAGATAGATCTCAAAGGCAATCCTTGCCTATTTTCCAAAGCCTCTTCTCAAGAATCTAAACTGTGGCACAGGAGGCTTGGTCATGTTAATCTCAAAAACATGAATCAGCTTAGCCACAATAGTTTAGTCAGAGGCTTACCAATAAAGGAGTTCCAATGTGATGAAACCTGCACTGCTTGTTTAAAAGGAAAACAGCACAAAGTCTCATTCCTTCCTATTGAAGTGCCCAAGTCCACTGCTTGCTTGCAATTACTGCATATGGATCTATTTGGTCCTGTGAGAGTAATGAGCATGGCAAAGAAGAAATACTGTCTGGTAATTGTAGATGATTACTCCAGATTTGTATGGACTTTCTTTCTACATTCAAAGGATGAGGCTGCTCAGAAGATTATTCACTTTGTGCTGTACATTGAGAAGCAGTATTCTCTTCCAGTCAAGTATATTAGGAGTGACAATGGAACTGAGTTCAGAAATCATACACTTGATGACTTCTATCTTTCAAAGGGAATCAAAAGGCAGTTCAGCATTCCAAGGACTCCAGAACAAAATGGAGTAGTGGAGAGAAAGAACAGGACCCTCATTGAAGCTGCAAGGTCCATGCTGGCTGACTCAGGTTTGCCACTGACCTTTTGGGCTGAAGCTGTCAACACAGCTTGTTATGTGCAAAATAGAGTTTTAGTAAATCAGAGATTGATGAAGACTCCATATGAAGTTCTCCATCATTTGGCTCCTCTGATTTCATTTTTCAAAGCATTTGGGTGTCCCTGTTTTATTCTCAGCACAAAGGATCAACTCCATAAATTTGATCCTAAGGTGGATGCAAGGTACTTTTTGGTTATTCATCTACTTGCAAGGCATACAGAGTCTTCAACTGCAGAACAAAGATGGTTGAAGAAACTCTACATGTTAAGTTTAATGAATCTCCAAAGGAGAAGATTCCACAAAGTCCTGTGGAGTTATTTGATTTGGACTTACTGCAATATGTTCCTTATCAAACTCCTGCTGTTTCTCCTGTCAACAGTTCACCACCTGGTGGTACTGCTGATGATGATGATGATTGCAGTACTCACCTCTTCAGGTTTAGTGATCAGCTGCCTGACTCAGCTAGACCTGATGTTCCTGTAGCTCCAGTAGCACCATCCACAACAAATGCTGATGAGATCTCTTCGAATTCAACTTCCTTTGAATTACCATCCACTGATTGGTTTCAAGGAAATGATTCACCATCACCATCTGTTGCTGCTGAGCCGGCTACAAACACTTGCACAGATCTCATTGTGTATCAAGATCTGAAGAATCACCCTATGTCTCAAATCATTGGTGATATCACTGCTGGAGTATCAACAAGAAGTCAATTGTCAAATTTTTGCTTCTATGCTCTCTTCATCAGTCAGCAAGAGCCAAAGAATTATCACATTGCTTTAAAGGACAATGGATGGGTTGATGCCATGCAGCTTGAGCTTCTTCAGTTCAAGAAACAGCAAGTGTGGGAACTGGTTCCTCTACCTCCAGGTAAGTGTGCAATAGGCACTAAATGGGTGTTTAGGAACAAAACTGATAAAAATGGGCTTATTGTTAGAACAAGGCCAGACTGGTTGTTCAGGGGTTTGCACAAGAAGAAGGTATTGATTATGATGAAACCTTTGCCCCTATAGCCAGACTAGAAGCAATTTGATTGTTTTTAGCTTATGCTGCTTATCAAAACCTTAAAGTTTTTCAAATGGATGTCAAAAGTGCATTTTTGTATGGAAAAATTAAAGAAGAGGTTTATGTATGTCAACCTCCAGGCTTTGAGGACAATAAACATCCTAATTGGGTGTATAAGCTTGATAACGCTCTTTATGGGTTAAAACAAGCTCCCAGAGCCTGGTATGAGACATTATCAAACTTTCTTCTGGAAAACAATTTTACTAGAGGCTCCATAGATAAGACTTTATTCATTAAGAAAGCTGGGCAGCATAATCTACTTGTTCAAATTTATGTAGATGATATCATTTTTGCATCCTCTGATCCAAAGTTGTGTGATGCCTTTACAAAGTTGATGCAACAGAAGTTTGAAATGAGTGCCATGGGAGAATTACAGTTCTTTCTGGGGTTGCAAATCAACTACTGAAGACCGTGGTTTTGACTTCAGATGATTGAAACAACTGAGGACTTTGGTTTTGTCATCAGTAGTTATGAAACCACATCCTTCAGTCGTTTCCTTACCTGTACCCTGTATATATCCCTCACCTTAGCTCTCAATGCTTCATCTTCTTCAAACCTAACGTTCCTCTCCAAAAACTTCCCTCTTCTCAATGGCGTCTATGCAAATTAAACCGCGACACAACTGTGTTGCCTACCTCACTAAATCGCCCATCTGGACTAAGTTCGATACTGCTATCGATCTTATGGTTCAGTCCCAATACAACACGGCATTTCTTCTGAATCCCATATTACATGCCGAATCCTTGCACCAATTTTGGATGAACGTTACTGTTACCACTGGGGAGAACAACACACCATCCCTCCGGTCGGTCGTCAACAACAAAGAAGTAGTCATCACTCCTGCAATAATCCGCCAAATTCTTAAACTGAATGATGCTACTTCTCCTGTTGGATATCCGAAGGGCACCATAGATCTATCATTTGCTCAACATGGATATCAAGGCGATCTCAGTGCCTCCACTATCATGAAGAAACACTTTAATGACGCTGAGCGCCTGATTTTTCACATGGTGAATGTATGTTTGGCCCCTAAGACGTCGTCTTGGGATCAAATGTCGACGAAATGGCAGCAGGTAATGTATTCTATCCTTGAGCAACAACCACTAAACTTTTCAGAAATAATATTTTCAGAGCTCAAAGATATGGCTCAAAAACTAACTGCCAACCGGTGGATACTTTATCCACGGTTCATCATGGCCATTATTACAGACCAGCTTAATGCTGAGGGACTTGTTGGCTTGGGAGTCCCTGCTACGGCTGTTCTGCCGGAAGTATACTCCCGGCACAACTCTGACCGGACACTCAAAATGGCTGCCAAGCTGCGAAAACCCACGCAGCTGGAACCCACAGCCACCACCTCCAAATACAAAGTCCCCACCAAACCCACCAAAAAGAAATCCAAAACGGCTACTCAGGGAATTGAGTCCCCTGAGGATGCCCCTGCAACACAAACGCAGGATATATCCACTAGTCCAAACCCCCTAGTGGATACAATGACTCCTCCAGCCATAGCCACTCAAGCTTCCTCTCAACAGGAGCCTGCAGCAACCACACAAGGGGCACCTACGTATCTGGGATCTTCCTCACTTGAGGAGATTGCCATTGAAGAGCACCAACCTCCCCAGGTGCACACTGCTTCTATCCCCTCACCCCAAACAACCGCCCCTCACAGCCCAACTTTAATAGTTGCACAAGTGCTGACTCAATTGCACTCCTCACCCCCTCCCAGAAACCACTTACTACTGGGAATACCTCTACAATTGAGGGGGAGGAACACAGTGCACTTGAGAACCCACAGCACAGGGGTTTCCCACTTCTATCTCCTGGTGTAGACAAGGAGCTTAGAATATCTAGTGAGGCTGCCACCTCCTCTGACTCAGCACATGACCAGAGTGAGGCTGGTAACATTGCTAAGACCTCACTAGAGGCAACAGCTGATGATGGACATTGTCCTGAGGCTGGAAGTCCCCAGTACCAAGCACAAGGGGCACATGCACCAACTGGTCTACACCCAGTGCATGTAAATCCTGCTCTAAGCAGGAGGTCAGATGATTCAGCTTCGGCTGATGATGACCTGGGCTTTTTCTATGATGTTCTTGCCCAGAACACAATCCTTGAAGAGAAAGTCAGTAGGCTGCAAAACCTACTTGACCAACTCTCATAAGGAGCAAGACCATCTGCCTCTACCCACCCACAGATGGCACCTTCACTTGAAGGTTTCCAAAACACTGAGCCACTCCAAACTCAACCACCTGCCTCTGCTTCAGGCCCTACTTCTCAGGAACAGAACCCTCCTGAGCAAATAGGTGCTGTACTCCAAAATTCCCTCCCTCTCATCACACCCATAATCACTGCTATTGTGACCAAAGCCATTGATGAGAGGCTTTCCTCCACTTTACAGCCCTTGGTTGATGCTGCTGTCCAAAAGACTCTTTCTGCGGTACAAACCCCTTCCTCCAATGCATCCAAAAAGGGGGAGAGTACTGCAGTGAAAGAAAAGAAGAGGAAAAGATCCGAGGAAAAGAAGGAAGCGAAGCAAGCCCAAAAGGAGGAGAAAGAACAGCAACCAATGCTCACCTACAAGCGAAAGAAAGGTGCTGATGAGCACATTGCTGAAGATAAAGCCTTGGAGCTACTGATAAAAGAGGCTGATGCCGAACACAGCAGATCAATGGACAACATCATTGATCAGCTATTTAGGCAAGGCCATGACACCAATAAACTTGACTCTGAGATTCGACGACTAGAGATTGAAGAAATCCAGAATAGATGGGCAAGTTATGAAGTGTTAGAAAGAGAATGGCTTGAAATCATGATCAGATTTATTGCAAAATATCTTGGAAGATCAATGATCGAAATCAAAGCTTGGTCTAGGGACAGTATCTTGGAAATCACCACCAAGATCTGTTCGTCTGAAGCATATACTAAGGGGCTTGTTATTGAAGCTTTGAATGAAGCGGGTGCTGGGAGCAGGACTGAGCTAGCCAAGCAATCAAAAGCCACACTCACCTCAAGGATGCTAGAACAGCCTGTCAACATTCCCACACCAAAACCACCCAAAACACAACCCACCAAACCAACTCCCTTACCCTCAAAACCCATAGCCGATGATATACCCTTGAAGAAGAAGAGAAGGATATTGAGGCTAGAAGATGATGAAGAAGATGATGAAGACAGGCTGCCGCTCTCAGCTGTGATTCAGTTGCCTAAGGCCACAAGTCACTCCTCAGCAATTACTCCTGAAGTCCAGAGACAAATGGTTAAAGTGAAGCTAGAAGAAGAAGAGCTTCATAAACAGCATGATGAGGAATTGCTGAAGAGAGTTGACAAAGCTTATGCAGCCACATCTTCTATCATCAATATGAAGGAGCAAGCCCTCAGACTTTACACTCTCAGGCATACCTTTCAATATCAAAAGGAAAGAGTGAGGATTTGGCCTGATCCCAGGGTCTCTCACAGAATTCATAAGAAAAATATACCTCAGAGATACATTGGCCAGGTGAAAAAGATCGTAGATGAAGTGATCTCTCTGGTCTTTGTAGTTTCACCCTGGGAAATCCTAGAAGACTTCAAGAAGGCCTACAAAGCTAATCTAACCCCTCGAAGATGCTGGAAAACAAAATAGTGAAAAAGGGGTTAGTTTACAAGAGGCTTGAGGAAGTCAGGAAAAATGAGCTCCAGTTGTTCCTAGAGGGTAATCACCCGGATGAGTTTGCTTACAGAATAATAACAACTGTGGAGCTAAAGAATGGGAAACAGGCCAAATACCTGTCAGAGTATTATGGGCCCGAATCATTGTTTGAAGGAGGTGCTGAAGAGCTAACCATGGAGGAACAAATCACCTTCCTTGAGGCCTACACAAGAGAGTCGTACAGACTCATTATGGGGAAGTGAATCTCATGAATGGGATAACAACTCTGTGTCCAGTTCCCCAAAACAGAGTTCCCATTCATACTTTGCCAAACAAATATTTGAGGTTTCTTCCCAGGCCGGAGCTTACATGGGTCATCTTCGCTACTGATCAAGAAGGAAAAAGACCAACATTTGGCCATCAATAAGTGGGAGAATAAATAAGTTAGAGGTTTTGGCTGCATTGGTTCAGGGGGAGTTTGTTGGACCAAAAGAACCAATGAGCCAAGATCAGAAAACCTCTAAGTCCCACATGGTATCACAACAACTGCTGAAAGACTCATCAGCAGTTTGACAAGTGCTGAAGACTTCAATAGCTGAAGATCAAGTGCTGAAGACCTCAACAGCTGAAGAACTAAAGTGCTGAAGCTGAAAGACCAAAGTACTGACGTACAACAGCTGAAGAGGTTACAAGTGCTGAAGATCAACAACTGATGTACAAAGTCTGAAGACAAAGACTGAAGACATCAGCTGATGATATCTACTGAAGTCATCAGCTGATGAAACACCTGAAGGTCAAAGTCTGAAGATCAAGTACTGAAGCCTCAGTAGTTTGTCACAACTGCTGAAGAGTACTTCTTCAGTAGTTGTGATATCAGTAGTTTTATATTTTTATGTTTCAGTAGTTTTGTAAAACAACTGAAGAGTTTGTTCTTCAGTCGTTGTAGTTTCAGTAGTTTTATATTTTGTACTTAACACGCTGATATGTTCTCAGTAGTTGTGAACATTTCAGTAGTTTGTTAAGAATTAGTTATTTTTGTATTAGATCTGCCAGTTGTCACTTTCCGTGATAACAGCAGTGATTGTTGCACTCTATATAAGGAGTGACAACTTATTGTAACGATGATGAATGAGATGAATGAATGGATTGAATGAATGATTTGATTAGAAATATTCTACCTCTATAAACATTCCTTGAAATCAGAAATATATATTCTCTCCCTATAACCGTATGCGTTCTTAATGCTAACAAGTATCGATTGCTTGCTACAATTTGTCTAATTCTTGTTTGTATTCCGCTGCCTTGTATCCTAATACATCAAACTTGTGATCGTTGATCCTATCACCAAGTGATGAAACAGCTAAGTGTGGACCATGCGCCTAAATAATGCCCATGCGTCCAAGTGAATGAAACGGCTAAGTATTGGCCATGCGCCTAAACAGTGCCCATGCGCCCAAGTGCTTGAAATGGCTAAGTGATTGGTGATGCACCTGAACAGGGCAGAAACGCCCAAACAATGCCCATGCGCCCAGACTGTTTTATACTTAGAATTTTTATGCTCATGCGCCTGGAAGGTCCCATGCGCCCAATTTGGACTTGAGGTTTTCTAAGAGGATTTCAAGGGGTAAAATGGGAAGGTAGGCCTGGTTATGATGTGATGTCTTATGCTTGATGTGTGTGTGATGTTGATGGTGTATGTTTATGTTTATGTATGTTCCTTATTATATATGTATGTCTTCCCTTGGCTTTGCGTTGAACGTTAATAAATGTAATGAAAGTATTATGTAAAGTAAGGTGGAAGATAATGAAAAGAGGAACGTAATGAATGAATGCATTCATGAATGAATGAATAAAAGAGAAAGTATAGAAAGGCTTGCAAGCATATGTATGAGGTGAACGACTCAGTGTTGCAACAGACTCGAAAGAGGTCCTTGTCGCGTATCTCGGTACTGTGTCAGTCTTCGGACATGAGTCGGGGGTTTGTGTGTCAGGCCCCGGCACAGTATCAGTCTTCGGACATGAGTCGGGGGTATTGCATGAGACAGGATACAGATTTGCATACTCCAGTACTGTGTCAGCCTTCGGACATGAGTCGGGGGTTTGTGAGCAGGCCCCGGCACAATATCAGCCTTCGGGCATGAGTCGGGAGTATTGCATATGACGAAAGTGACAGATGATGAGATCCGTGTCGCGTATCCCAGTACTGTGTCAGTCTTCGAACATGAGTCGGGGGTTTGTTTGTCAGACCTCGGCACAGTATCAGTCTTCGGACATGAGTCGGGGATATTGCATGAGACGAGATAATGAGGTGAGCGACTTTGTGTTGCAATAGACTCGGATGGAGTTCAATCCTTGTGATTGACTCATATGGGATCTTTATCGCATATCACGATGTTGTGTTAGTCTTCAAACATGAGTCGGGGGTTTGTGAGCAGGCCCCGGCACAGCATCAGTCTTCGGACATGAGATATTGCAAGAGACAAGATTCGAGTAATAAAGAGTAATGAACGAAAGATCATGTATGAAAGAACGAACGTAAGAATGAACGTAAATGAATTATCGTAACAATGTATAGAATAGGATCCTCGTCATTCGACCTCAGTAATCGTGGCTGAGTGCCATGAAGAGGGTAAAGTCTAACCGGATCGAGAAAGGGAAGTGAACGATAATGTAATACGTTGAATGAACAAGCTAACGAACGTAATGACGAAGATAATAATGATATTATCTGTATGTACGTATGATGCATGTTCACGAATGGTTGTAAAGTATAGTATGTTTTGAAATAAAGTAAAGAATAGTTTTAACAGAGAAAAGTATGTTTTATTATAAAACTAGGACTCACTCAGCGTCGCTGACTTTTGTATGCATGATAGTTGGCAGGTATATGTTGATGCTGAGGAGTTGCAGGCATGGATGCATAAGTTACTGGGAGCATTTTGAGGCTGGCATCCGTATTTTGACATGTCTTGTATTTTGAGATAAAAACAGATGTTGTAACTGACATGTTTTTAATTATAAATGAAAGTTTTAAATTCTGCTACAAATAAATGTACATTTTATAATGTTTTGAGTGCAATGAGTGACGAGCTGTAAGCGTCCCGGGAACGGGGCCTTACAACTTGTAGACGGGTAGAGTAATGGTTAGAATCACAAACACAATGCTACAACAATAAGACTCAATTTGGCAGAGTACCACTGCTCTCGTGCAACTTCAAAGGCAATTGGGAGTGATGAGTGACTATGTCTGACTCCCCCTCTATTTATACTGGGGTTTCTTTCAGTCATACGACTGAGCCCAGTCGCACAGTTATTTTGTGCGACTTAAGATCAGTCTGTAGGTTTGCTAGAACATAAAATCAATGTTTAACCACTTAAACTTTCTGAAAAACGCAGCGGAGTTACAACTTAATAAAACCCATTTTATAAGCTGAAAATAATGTTCTTTAGTGACCATTTTAGATGAAAACAAACCCAAACAAAAGGATCATAATATGTGAATGATCAAGCTATGAAAATGTACTAAAACTACATAAAATCACAGCCACAATGAGCTATGATTTCTACCTCTTTGAGCAGCAAGAAACGACCAAGGAGAGGGCTGTTGTAAGCTTCAAAAACGTCCAAGATAGTGCTGAATGAGGGCTGATTAATGGCCAAGACTTCAAGCTAGAAGTCCTCAAACGTCTATACCCACAAGCCTTCAAGCAAACACCTTAGTTGCTAGGATTTTGGTCACCAAAACTTCAAGAAGAAGCTGCTATAACACCTTCAAAACCGTGAGTTTGGAGAAGATGGAAGAGAGAGTTTTTCTTGGAGTTGAGTTGCATGTGTATATCAAGATGGCTGGTCCAAGAAAGCATTCAAAGACCCTTAATGTGTTGTGTCTAATCAACAAAATTGGTCCAATCACCAACAAGGGGGGGGGGGGCCGAATATAGGTTGAAAAAAAAGGTTTCCCCCTTTTTTTTTGTTAAACACAATCACATGTTAAAATGGTCTTATAATTTGTCCCTCTTAGAAAATGTATACAACTAACCCATTAATTGTATAACATATATAGCCATTATTAATTTGTAATGTCATCTAATAACATTACAAATAATATCATTGAACAATATATCCTAATAAATTGTTCCATGTTATATGCAACTTGTTTAGAAAACCCATTTTCTAAATTGGTGTTAATATTTCATTGCATGATCATATCATCAACTAAATGTTATTTGGTGTTTGCTAAGCTTGTTATTGGGTATAACCCGACTTGGATCATAACGTACTAACCACATCAATATTCTAAGTGTCTTGGGCACATAGAATCCTACAATCTCCCACTTGCCCAAGATTCATAGAAGATTGATGCAAGCAGTAAATACCGCCTAACAACGGTTTACTACCCTTAATACGCATGACTTATAGCCATTCAATAACATCATCCCTTTCAAGTGCCCTACTTGAAATGATTTAGGTGAATTAATCATTTATCCTTTTGTTACAGATGTCATGTTAAATCCAAGGACACAGAATGATCATACCTTGTTGATTTAACTTAATCAGGCCTTAGACATCTAACTCTCAACGAATAAGAGGAACAAATTCCATCTTGACTACATACGTTTCTCACAATCACCTCGTGTTATACCTGAACATATCCTTATGTACTGTCCACTATTTCAGGACAGTGAAGAATAGGCTCAAGGTGTAACACTTGGTGAATATCAAAACCCAATATGTATCTCAGGTCGGAGGATACCAAATGATATTCGCCTTTACTCAAATTACTTATGATCAATCAATAAGATTCCATGTAGTAAAATTTGAGATGCGGGTTAGTCCAATATTTGTATCCCACAAATATCTATGAACCTTGGTAGCAACCCATTGCTCTATATTCATCCTTATGAATATCAACCAATCCAAGTTCATAATAGTCTTACCTTCAAACTTGTTCCCACAAGTATGAACGACTACGGACATTTAGAGTAAACATTTTACTCATGGATTAAACATGCTAAATTGGAATATTATTTGAAACATTATAACCAAATAACTTTATTCAAATAATAGAAAGTTCCACATATCCAAATACAAAATTTACAGATCAAATCCAATCACTAGAGGATCCGCAACGTTTTGATCCGTGTGAACTTTGCGAATACATATCTTTCCCTTTTCAACTTCATCTCGTATGTAGTTGAATCTCCGCTCAATGTGCCTAGTCTTTTGATGAGCACGGGGTTCCTTGATTTGAACAATCGCACCCTTGTTATCACAAAAGATCTCTAGGGGGTCCTGAATGGAAGGGACAACCCGTAGATCGGCAATGAATTTCTTCAACCATGCAGCTTCTTGGGCTGCCAATGAGGCGGCGACGTATTCTGATTCTGTAGTTGACAGAGCCACCACATCCTGTTTGGAGCTCTTCCAAGAGACAGCTCCTCCATTCAGAATGAAAATGTATCCCGATTGAGACCGTGAATCATCACGATCGGTTTGGAACTCGCATCCGTGTAACCTTTTACAACGAGTTCCTCGTCACCGGATCCATAGATTAGGAACATATCTCTTGTCCTCCTTAGGTACTTAAGTATGTTCTTAACAGCCATCCATGACTGTTTCCAAGATTTTGTTGGTAACGGCTTGTCATACTTAAGGCGTATGACACGTCCGGTCGAGTGCATATCATTGCATACATGATGGATCCAATAGCAGATGCGTATGGGATTGCCTTCATTTTATCTTGCTCATCCTTTGAGCTTGGACATTGAGTCGTACTCAACATCGTTCCTCTTTGAATAGGTACGGTACCTTTCTTAGAGTTTTCCATCTTGAACCTTTTCAAGATTTTATCAATGTATGCACTTTGATTCAAACCAATCAACCGCCTTGATCTATCCCTATAGATCTTATTCCCAGAATATAGGCGGCTTCACCAAGATCCTTGATGGAAAAACAACTTCCAAGCTAGGTTTTTACACCTTCCAAGGTTGGAATGTCATTTCCAAATAGTAGTATGTCATCAACATACAATACTAGGAAAGTTATTATGCTCCCACTAGCCTTCTTATACACACAAGCTTCATCAGCGTTTTTGATGAAGCCAAATTTCTTTACTTCCTCATCAAAACGGTGATTCCAGCTTCTCGATGCTTGTTTCAATCCATAGATTGATTTCTTCAACTTGCATACTTTATTAGGATGTTTTGGATCGACAAAACCTTCAGGCTGAACCATATAGACATCTTCCTCAAGATATCCATTTAGGAAAGCTGTTTTGACATCCATTTGCCAAATCTCATAATCATAATGAGCAGCTATGGCAAATAATATCCTTATAGACTTTAGCATCGCAACAGGTGAGAAGGTTTCATCATAATCAACCCCTTGAGTTTGAGTGAAACCCTTTGCTACAAGTCTAGCTTTATAAGTATCCATGTTTCCATGCATGTCGGTTTTCCTCTTGAAAACCCACTTACTTCCAACTACCTTGGAATTAAGAGGTGGTACAACAAGTTCCCAAACTTGGTTGTCATACATGGATTGCATCTCAACGTTCATGGCTTCTAGCCATTTGTCACAATCCGAATTGGACATTGCATTATGGTATGTGGTTGGTTCATCAGAATCTACCACATAGCATCCATCCATGAAAAATCCATATCTTTCTGGTGGATTACTAGTTCTACCACTTCTGCGAACGCCTTGTGTGTATTGATCATCCCCTTGATCTTCCTCAACATCCTCATGTTGAGTGCTAGTTTCAACCAAACGTGTATCGGGTTGTGGTTCTTGATTCTCTTCAAGATCCACTGTTCTACTGCCAGCTCCTTCCATAAGGAACTTTGCTTCTAAGAACTCACCCTTTCTGGCAACAAACACCTTTTGTTCCAGTGGATCGTAGAAATAATATCCCATAGAATCTCTAGGATATCCAACAAAGATACACTTGGTGGATCGGACTTCCAATTTGTTTGGGGTGGGAGTCTTAACATAAGCCTCACATCCCCAAACCCTTAAGTATGATAGGGATGGAACTCTTCCATGCCAAATCTCAAAAGGTGTCCTTTCACCTTTTTGGTTGGGGCCATATTTAGAATACGGGCCGCGGAGAGCAAAGCGAAACCCCAAAATGATAGAGGTAATGAGCTTCTAGCCATCATAGATCGAACCATATCCAATAAGGTTCGATTCCTCTTTTCAGACACACTATTATGTTGTGGTGTTCCAGGTGGAGTGAGTTGTGAGACAATCCCACAACTCCTAAGATGATCTTGAAAACATCACTTAGGTATTCACCTCCTCTATCAGTACGGAGAATTTTAATTGACTTATTGAGTTGATTTTCTACTTCATTCTTGAAGATTTTGAATATTCAAAAGCTTCATCTTTGTGCCTCAATAAGTACACATACCCATAGCGACTATAGTCGTCGGTAAAGGTAATGAAGTATCTTTCACCATTCCTAGTCATTGGCTTAAAGGGACCACATACATCCGAATGTATGATTCCTAATAAATCTTTTGCCCTTTCAGTAGTTCCAGTAAAGGGCGCCTTAGTCATCTTGCCTTGTAAACAAGATTCACAAACATCAAATGAATCACATTCATTTGCTTTCAAAAGACCATTCTTTTGAAGTGTTGTAAACGTTTCTTGTTTATATGACCAAGACGACAATGCCAAAGATAGGTATCACTCAAGTCCAACTTGAGTTTCTTGGTGTTTGTTTGGTACAATGAACTATTTAAAGTATTTTCATGAACCAATTCATAAATACCATTAATTGGTATAGCTTTAAAATAGAACATACCATTTAAAGAAACATGAATATCATTTTCAATAAAAGATAATACATAATCATAATGTCTTAATTGAGATACAGAAATAATGTTCCTAGTCAAACTAGGAGCATACAAAACATTCTTCAAAATAACTTCCAAACCACTTGGAAGTCTTAGGATGTAGTCCCCACGAGCTTCAACTAAGACTTTAGTTCCATTGCCCATGAAGAGGCTAACATCCCCTTTCTTGAAGTCCCTACTTCTTGTGAACCCCTGCAACAAATTGCAAATATGAGTTCCACATCCGGTATCTAATACCCATGTGTTGAAGATGTAACATTAAGATCAATATGTATCATGTATATTGTACCTGAGGTCTGCCCGGCATCCCTCTTTTCTTTCAACTCTTGGAGATGGACAGGACAATTCCTTGCCCAATGTCCTATCTCCCCACACTTGAAGCATGGGTCATTTGTAGCAACTTTTGCTTCTTCTCTTGTGGTTTGGGTGGTACCCTTACCACCCCTTTCCCTTTTCCCCACGCAGGTCCCTTACCCTTTGCAACCTTTGCCTTGGGTGCGGGATGAGGCCTTTTGTTGTTCCCACCTTCATTGATGGTGAGAACGGGTAAAACCCTTTTACCCATGGCCGCCTCGGCCGTTTTGAGCATTGAGTGAAGTTCACCAATGCTTTTGTCCCAAGCATTCATGTTGTAGTTCAACACGAATGTCTCGAACTTCTTGGTTAGGCCATTTAGGATCAAATCCGTGGCCAACTCTTTTGAGACGGGGCAGTTTAGCCTCTCGAGGCGGTCAATATGACTTTTCATCTTAAGTACATAAGATGAAACAGATTGGTTGTCGTCCATACGACATGCATGGAGCGCTCGAACCGTTTCGAACCGCTCAACCCTTGCTTGCTGTTGGAACGTTTCCTTCAGCTGGGTTATCATGTCGTAAGCTCCGTGATGTTCATACTCCTTTTGGAGATCCGGAGTCATGCTCGCTAGCATGAGACAAGACACTTGGACGGAGTCCCCAGTGTATTTCAGCCAATCGTTAAAGCCTCCTCATCATCCTCGTTAGGTTGATCGGGGATAGGGTCGTCTAAAACATATGATCTTCTCTCTTGCTTGAGAACAATTCTCAAGTTTCGATACCAATCAATAAAGTTGTATGATTTAGACGTTCCTTTTGGAGGATCGCTCGTAGTGATTGGTTGATGCGGACGAGTTATCGTGATTTTCATTATTGGTGGCCATCTACAAAATTTAACAAAGATCAATTTTAGTATTTTCGATATTGCTAATTTTATATTTAATGCCTTTTAAGGTCATTTTATATTAAAATCTAGAACCCAACATTACATTTAAATTGTGGTTAGGTGACCTTTATCCCACGATTTAGATTAATAAGGTGGTCAACGATTGACGTTGCAACCATTTGCAACTTCTAGAGGTATGGGATCGACTCTTGAACATCATATGTAAAGTCGGCATATAAATCCCATCAACACCATTTGGAAACCACATTGTAGGTGATCCATTTAACATGGTTTGCAAATCAAGACATCCTACTTACACCACGTGTGAGTTTGCCAAAACAAATGGTTAGGTGACCTTTATCCCATAAGTAAGGCATTCTCACCTCAAATCACAAGTTCCCTCAAAATGGTTAGGTGACCTTTATCCCACTAAGAGTTCCCAAGTGACTCAAGTGTTGTGTAAAAGGACGGTGTTGATCTCGTTTTTAAAATTTTAGAGATTTCTTAATTCTAGTTTAGAAAACTCTATGTACTTGTATTTGTATGCTTTCAAATACAAGGTACCCTATGGTTCTTAGATTAAAACCAATTTTAATCTTTAAAATCATTAAACCATTTTAATAACTTTTATTAACTTTAAAGAACCAACATTTTCAGCTTGTTAAGTTTGTTAATGAGTTTGTTATGAATATTCAAAAAACAAACCAAACAATCAAACAACAAACAATCAAACAAGCATAAACATAACAATCATATGTGCATAACCATAGCCCTTATGTTGACAACACTTGTTTGCCATCACAAGTGTTGTCTTTGGTCTTTCTAAGGTTCAAACATATCATAAAGGTTCCAAGAACCTCCCACTAGAAACCGCATCCAAATGCTCCATGTTTCTTGTGTCTTTGTGTCCATCTTTGGGTCTTGATCTTGTACATCTTCCTTTTACAAAATTGTATCCTAATACATTTTTTCTAGTAAAGGAAATGAACCTAATCTATTATTACATAACCAAATGAATGAATAATTACAACCCAAAGGAATAAACACAAATATTACAACCAAATTGAATGAATAAAACAACCACTAGAATCATCCAAACAACACAAGGCCACAAGCTAGGTTATGCACTTTAACAACCAATGATCATATCATCTATTCATATAATGAAAACCCATTTAAAACCCCAAATTTCAGCCAACATAAACTGAAATTTTGGGTTTTAATCATTGTCCAAACAACCAACATTCATAATATGTTTCTTTCAAGGTCTAATCACTAGCATGTGTGATGTGACCTTGAAAGTTTGGGGAATCATTCATATAAACTATAACAGCCCAAAATCAGCCTATAACATGTCTAATATCATCTTTTAAAACCAATTTCAAAAGATAAATCAAGCAAGTCATCCACATAACCGGCTCTTGATGCCATTGTAGGTTTGCTAGAACATAAAATCAATGTTTAACCACTTAAACTTTCTGAAAAACGCAGCGGAGTTACAACTTAATAAAACCATTTTATAAGCTGAAAATAATGTTCTTTAGTGACCATTTTAGATGAAAACAAACCAAACAAAAGGATCATAATATGTGAATGATCAAGCTATGAAAATGTACTAAAACTACATAAAATCACAGCCACAATGAGCTATGATTTCTACCTCTTTGAGCAGCAAGAAACGACCAAGGAGAGGGCTGTTGTAAGCTTCAAAAACGTCCAAGATAGTGCTGAATGAGGGCTGATTAATGGCCAAGACTTCAAGCTAGAAGTCCTCAAACGTCTATACCCACAAGCCTTCAAGCAAACACCTTAGTTGCTAGGATTTTGGTCACCAAAACTTCAAGAAGAAGCTGCTATAACACCTTCAAAACCGTGAGTTTGGAGAAGATGGAAGAGAGAGTTTTTCTTGGAGTTGAGTTGCATGTGTATATCAAGATGGCTGGTCCAAGAAAGCATTCAAAGACCCTTAATGTGTTGTGTCTAATCAACAAAATTGGTCCAATCACCAACAGGGGGGGGGCGGCCGAATATAGGTTAAAAAAAAGGTTTCCCCCCTTTTTTTTGTTAAACACAATCACATGTTAAAATGGTCTTATAATTTGTCCCTCTTAGAAAATGTATACAACTAACCCATAATTGTATAACATATATAGCCATTATTATTTGTAATGTCATCTAAATAACATTACAAATAATATCATTGAACAATATATCCTAATAAATTGTTCCATGTTATATGCAACTTGTTTAGAAAACCCATTTTCTAAATTGGTGTTAATATTTCATTGCATGATCATATCATCAACTAAATATTATTTGGTGTTTGCTAAGCTTGTTATTGGGTATAACCCGACTTGGATCATAACGTACTAACCACATCAATATTCTAAGTGTCTTGGGCACATAGAATCCTACACAGTCATGCGACTTAAGATCAGTCGTGCAACTTAGATCAGTCGTGCAACTTAAGATCAGTCATGCGACTGGCACAGTTGGTCACCTTCAGTCGTGGGACTTAAGATCAGTCGTGCGACTTAAGATCAGTCATGCAACTGGCACAGTCGGTCACCTTCAGTCGTGTGACTAGAAGTCAGTAGTGCGACTGTGTCATTCGGTCTCCTTTATCTATGCGATTCGCACTTTTTAGGTGTACAATCGTGTGATTTTAGTCGTACAGATGGTCCAATCTCACGTATGGCTCATACGTGTGGGTTAACCACGCGATTGGTCACATTCGTATCCTTCAATCGTACGCCTGGTCATTGCTCATGGTCCAGTCGTGCGAATGAATCATACTCATGGTTTTTAACTTTATGCCCATTTTACATTTTACACCATTTTAGCTTTTGAATAAACGTTATGTGCATTTGATCATCTCAGACATGATCATTTTATCTTGAAAAACCTTTGATCACCTCAGATGTGATCCTTTTAAAACATTTTGTCACCTCAGACGTGACCCATTTTTTTGTTTGAAAGCACGTGTGGTCACCTCAAACGTGACCTTTTAGATGATAAGGTCCCTTAACAACTTCCATGACATAGTCCGATACTAAACAAATTGAAATAGACTGACTTTGTACAGAAATAAAAGAAATAATACTGAAAACTTAAAAACTAAGACATGTTTTTTGTGTTTTTGTGAGGGTTAACTCCTTAGATGTAGTTCTAATGAATAATTTTTCTGAGAGAACTGCTTCAATCATTTAAACCGTACATGGACCAATTCAATTTGGAATCATACAGATACTCAAATCATTCAGGACATGTTATTTAAAAAATTTGATGCTCTATTTTTGTTTTTTATCTGGAGTCATTTAGCAAATATGAGAAATCATACTAGTACTCTTAGGTCCCCACACTGATATGAACTTTCAAGAATTGTAGCCACAATGATTTTCAGTATACTTGTCCTCTTAAATCCACACACAGACTTTCAACACAGATTGGTGATACTATAAGGTTTGTTTATTCAACAAGCGTTTGTGGATCCCACACTTATATGGTAATCAACATTCCTCAGGAGATTTTTGAGCGGTCTCAGGGTAGTAATTCAAGAAGAAACTATTCATAGAACTTTAAAAGAGAAGCCAAGCCTCAGGTCAGTGCCACCGCATAGCAGAGTGGCGGCAAACAACGATGAATTCTAGAATATATAGGTTATGCTTATCCTCAGGTCAGTGCCACCGCACAGCAGAGAGGCACATAACCTATCTTTTTGTTTGAGCAATTTCATTCTTTTTGCACAGATCTCACCAACAACATAGGTTATCAGTGTGATTGTATTTGCATTTTTATGTGCTTTTGCTCATGCTTTGGTCTTACGCACACATTCATGGTGTTTATTTTGCTCGTCACCCCTTATTGGAATCTTATTGATTGTGTTAACCAGGGATAAGATGTTACCCATAGCTAGTCAAACATTTTAATTTAATCTTGAGATCACCAAAAAGGTCTAGTCATCTATTGTGTTGAATCTACCGACATAATATATGTGGTCTAGCAACCTCTAAGTCTACTTTCTTTGTGTTACCTTAGTAGTAGCTAGCTTCTCTATCATATTTCCTTTTATATTGCTCAGACTACACAAACTTATACTTGAGCTTTGCATCTTTTTCAATTTTGATTTTTAAAGTCCCAAATGGTTTGTTCCTGTGTAATATCATATTCCAAAGATTGAATCGGTATCACATATGCGATCTTATTTAATCAGCTTGGCTATCCTTCTCCCTTGTTTTTTTAGTGTATTACTGCCTAAACCTATTCTCCCCCTAAAAATATAAAACCATCACGGATAGCATTTTAGGATTTTAATAGGAAAGGAAATAAAACAGTTGTAATTAAACTACTTAAAATTAAGCAAATAGAATAAAATAAAAAAACTAAAACAAAAAAATTGAAAAAATAAAAGGAACTAGACACGATGCATCGGACTATACATGGTCATCTTCAGGAATGACCTCACTTTTCTTTTTAACTCCGTTGACCTCTAACAAATATAAAAAACGTGGTTTGTCAAATGCTTTTGTATAGAGGTCAGCGCGTTGAAAATCTGTATTTATTTTTACCACATCGATTAAGTTCTTTTCAAAGCAATCACGTATAAAGTGATATTTAATTCCGGTGTGTTTCGTCTTAGGATGTTGGATCAGGTTTTTAGTGACTGCAATTGCAGCAGAGTTATCAACAAAGATAGGATTAGAAGAGAAACTCAAACCGTAATCCCACATTTGCTGTTGAATCCATATGATTTGAGAACAACAGCTTGCAGCAGCAACGTATTCGGCTTCACAGGTTGACAATGCAACCGAGGTCTGCTTCTTACACTGCCAGGTTACTAATCTTCTCCCAAAGAACTGACACCCTGCTAATGTAGACTTGTAGTTCATATTGCAGCCGCCGTAATCCAAGTTGGTATATGTTGTAAGCTCAAAGTCATTATCATGAGGATACCACAATCCAAGTGTGGGTGTACCCTTCAGATAACGAAAAATCCATTTGACCCCAATCAGATGGTTCACTTTAGGCTTTGCTTGATATCGTGAACATGTAGCATACATGATATCAGGTCGAGAGGCAGTGAGATACATGAGAGATCCAATCATCCCTCGGTACATAGTGGCATCTACCAGATCCCCATTCTCGTTGGCTGCTACATCATGGTTTGTAGCAAGTGGAGTTCCAGCTGGAGAAGCATTCTCCATGTCAAACCGACTGAGAATATCACCTACATACTTGGTCTGATGTAAGAAAATACCATTTGGTGTCTGATCCACCTATAAACCAAGAAAGAATTTCATTTCTCCCATTGCACTCATCTCAAATTCCGCCTTCATTACTGCTTCGAACTATTTACATAATTCTCCGTTCTTGGAACCAAAAATTATATCATCGACATAGATTTGTACCAGCACTAAGTCTCCATATTTTTCTTGATAAACAATGTATAGTCAATGACTCCCCTACGAAAACCATGTTTCACAAGATGAGTCGAGAGTTTCTCATACCAAGCCCTTGAAGCTTGGTGAAGTCCGTATAGCGCCTTGTCGAGTTTGTAAACTCTATCCCGATGATATGGATCCTCAAATCCCTCGGGTTGACTCACGTACACTGTCTCTCTGATCTCACCATGAAGGAACGCACTCTTCACATCTAGTTGATAAACTTTGATTTTCATATAAGATGCATAGGCAAGGAAGATGTGGATCGCTTCCATCCTTGCCACAGGTGCAAACACTTCATTGAAGTCAATACCCTCAACTTGTCGAAAACCCTGAACAACATGTCGAGCCTTGTTTCTGATGATCACTCCCTGGTCATATTTCTTGCATTTCAAGACCCATTTGGTGCCAATGACCTTAGCACCTTTAGGTCTATCCACTAGAGTCCATACACCCAACTTCTTAAACTGAAGAAGTTCTTCTTGCATGGCACTCACCCAAGACTCACCATTCAGTGCTTCACTAACATACTTTGGCTCAAAGTGAGACATAAAGCAGCGGTAGGCACTGTCATGAAGGTATCCCTTTTCCATCATAGAGGCATAATCAGCTGAGTACAACTGATTTCTAGTCTGAACCCCTGATCTCACATCTCCTATAACATTATCCAAAGGATGATAGACACTTAGACGTGAGCCGGGAGTTATTGGAACAACTACCTTAGGATCAAGATTGTGAACAGTTGGTTCTGGATCTGAGGCAATAGGAGTCTAAGGTTCAGAAGGCTCAGAAGCATCACTATCAGATGCTTGTGTACTTGTGGTAGGCAGAACCTGTACCTCCTGGTTGTTCTGATCATTTTCCACATTTTCTTCATTAGTAGAAGAGTCACTCATATCAAGTGCTCCCCCTGAGTTGGCAGATGATTGACTTTGTGAACTAGATGGTGTTGAATCTTAAGATGGTGTGGTCAAGACATCATACATCATCTTATTTTCCAACCCGTCTTCTGAAGCAGAAAGAGGTATGTTGAAGGACTTGAAAAATCCATCATAGTCGAAGAAGTAAGCAGGCCCTTTTTCCAGTATGTGGTGTGATGTAACTTTGAACATCAACATTACACCATACCTCTACTTGACCCGTTGAGTTGTTGTAAACTCTTTTGTTCGGTATGTTGTATCCTAGAAAGATCCATTCATCAACCTTCTCACTGAATTTTCCCTCCTGAGTCTTCTTCAGCAGGGTGCATGAAGCGCCAACCGGCTCGAGATACTCTAAGTTAGGTTTACGTCGTTGTAATAACTCGTAGCACGCTTTTCCATGGCGTTTGACTACCAGAACTCGATTAAGCGTATAACACGCATTTGCCACTGCTTCATTCCAGAATTGAATAGGCAGTTTCAAGTCTGCAGCATAGTCCGTGCTGTCTTTCTCAAGCTGTGATTCTTCCGTTCAGCAACACTGTTCATTTGAGGAGTGTAGGCAGAGGTAAATTGATGTAGAATTCCCTTTTCCTTGCAATAGGCCTCCATCCACTGATTCTTGAACTCGGTTCCGTTGTTTGAGCGCACCTGTCGTACCTTCAGCTTGTATAGGGATTCCAGTGTAGTTACCAATTCCTTGAAGGATTCAAATGTTTCTGATTTGGATTTCAGAAACATTACCTAAGAGAATCTTGAGTAGTCAACAGTAACTACATAGCAATACAAGTCTCCTGCGATGTTTCTTGTACTGACTGGACCAAACAGATCCAAGTGAAGGAGCTCAAGAGGAAGTTTTATAGAATGAACTTTCTTTTCCTTATGAGACTTCTTCATCTGTTTGCCCTCTTTGCATGCAACACAGAAATCCGGGAGTTGGAAGTTTTTGACATTCACTCATCTCACAAGATCATTCTGGATCAAGTGATTCATTTTCCTAGGATTTATGTGTCCCATTCTCCTATGCCAGGAGATGGAGTCCTTCTCTGTAGCTTTGGACAAGAAGCATTGGACTTCACGATCCATTGTGGAGGCCTTTGAGAGATCCAAAACATAAAGATCATTATATCTTGAAGCTGACATAAGGATTTGGTCCTCCAGGATCAGAGAGACTTTCTTTACAACGTAGCACTTCTTGGTGTCAAAGACTACTTTGAATCCTTTATCACATATTTAAGAAACTGAAAGTAAGTTATTTTGTAATTGTTGGATGTAGTTTACCTTATCAAACTTAACTTTCTCATTTACCACTTCCCATTAAGTTGTGATGTATCCGCCTTTGTTTCCAGCAAATGAAACATGCCCTCCTTTGATTTGTATGATGTTTGATAAGAGAGCTCCGTTCCCTGCCATGTGCCTAGATGCTCCACTATCTACAATCCACGTGTTAGTCTTAGCACTATAGCGAACACCCTGCACATTCAATAAAAACATTAGTTCATGTTAGGAACCCAAGCCTTCACTAGCTTGGGTTTCCCCGAGGCATCACACATCATAAACTCAACCCATTGACCATTAGAGGTTGTGGGAAGCCCAAATTTCTGTTTGTTCTCATTTTCAGACACTGAGGCAAATTTTTCTTTCCTTAGGCCAGCTTTGTGTAGGGCCTGTTTGTGATAAACAAACGACTGGCTGATGGGTTGAACTTTGGGTTCACTATCCCTTTTTGGAGGTGTCACTGAGTTCCTCTTAAAAGAGCTAGGTGTAGATGCAGAGAGTTCAACTTTCCTCCTCGGTGTCTGATAATAAGGACAATGAGACGCTATGTGACCATACTCTCCATAATTATAGCAGGATCTGCTTTCAACTTTATGGTTTATATGTTTTGGTGGAGATGTAGATGTCACACAGTCGACCTTATTTTGTTTAGATTGAGACACTTCTTTGTTAGATGTATGATCGGGTTTTACAAACTTAATTGCTTTACCTGGTTTTACATCTTTTATTTCTTGTTTACCTAGACTTTGACATGATGCTCGTGATTGATTAGGTTTTAGAGTCTTTTTGGTAGTTGATTTTACTTTGTTAGACCTTGACTTTAAATTAACCTTTTCAAACTGAATTTCTAGATTAACACAAGGCATCTTTCCTTTTGCCTTTGAAATGGCCTCCTTTTGTTTAGTGTCAGATTCATTGGATTTACATACGGAATCTGGATCACTAACAAGAGGAGTGGACACCACGTGATCCTTGATGGGGTTATTGTTAATCAGTTTACTTTTGGTGTTCATCAAGGCCTCAGGTGGTGGTGGAACCACTTTGTATCCCAATCCCTCGCTATTGTTTCTCTCTCTCACTAAGTGTTGGACAATGTGAGATGAGCTTGTCCAACTATGCAGTTTTTGTTTTAAGGAGTTGACTTCTACTTTTAAAACTGCTTTCTGCTTCTTAGTGTCCTCAAGGGAGTTAAGATAGTACCTAATGTCATTAGCTTGGTTAAAGACAACTACTTCTGTTTCCCTAAGCTGTTTGTTCAAAGGTCTACTTTTCCTTGTAACTGTGCTCATTTTGTTTTAAAACTCTATTAGCTTCAGTGCACAGTTCAAATCCTTTACTAGCCTATCATTATGATCTAATAATCTAGAAAATTTTAAATCTATGCTTTCTCTAAATTTATTACAGTCAGAACAAGCATGATTATTAAACAACTGGTTAGTAGTACTTACCTGAGATGTTGAAGAGGAATCAGCCATGTGTGTAGAATCTGTTGTCTCTGGTTCTGGTGATTCTGACGTTGATGTAGATTTTTCTTCTTCAAGTAGGTGATTGACCACATGTGCAGTGTCTTCAGAATTTGACATCGTGAGCTCTACTGCTATATCTCCCTCACTGGCAGAATCGTCATCAATGTCCTTCACACTAGCTATGTTGGACTCTCCTGGTGAGACGAGCTGGAAGCTCCAGTCCTGTCCTTCATCCTCATAGCAGTCAAGGCTTTGGGGTCCTTGCTTGATGAAGTAGAACTGCCAGATGTGGCCTTGTCCTGACGATTAAAGCACGAGAAGGGATTGTCATTCCCAGTCTTCTTTGGCTTCACACACTCCTGCTTGAAGTTTCCCTTCTCACCACAGTTGGAACAAGTTACCTTTGACTTGTCGAAGCTAAAGGTTGTGTCCTTGGTAGCAACCAAGTTATGTTCGGTCTTTTTGACAAACTTTTTAGCTCGTCGGACAGCACATGCCAAAGCCCACATTATGTCCATTCGTTCCAACTCCATTTCGTCCACCTGTTCATAATCCTTATCTGCCAGGTGATAATTTCCTATCTTTCCAGCAACTAGTCCATCATAGGAGTGGACTACAGCAGCTAAGAGGTCCATGTGTTCTTTGGCCACCTCAACAGTCACATTACTGAAGTTATTGGTTTTCAGTTTTGCTGCATTAGCTTCAGGTATAATATACTGGGTGCCAGACGGCCTGACGTTTCTGACCCTGAAGTTGACGGTTGTGCTAGAATTGTTGCGCTTGAGACGAAGGCAGTCTGTAGTGGTGCTCCAGATGTCTTGGCCTGAGGAGTTGCATTGTAGAGTGCAGGATTCTAGTCGTAGTTGGCCTTTTGAGCTCTGTACTTCATCCTAAGCTCCTCTTCTCTCAGTTTCAGAATGAAGTCATTTATATCTAACTCCGAGAGCATCCCATTCTGTCTTAGATTAGAACGAAAGAAGCCCATTTCTCCGGTAGTCCATCAGCAAAGTTGGATACCTTATCCTCCATCGACGTAGTTACTCCATGAGTGTGCATCTCACTCATCAAGTGGTAGAATCTGTCGATCACATCATCCAGGCCTTCCTTTCCCATTGAAGAGAAGTTGTCGAACTCCTTCTTCAAAGCTTTTGCCTTAATGGCCTTGAGTGAGGCATTTCTGTCATACCTCTTCTCCAACGCATCCCATAATTTCTTTGCTTGAGTATACTCCAAATACTGATGGAAGATGTCCTTCGGAATAGACTGAGTGAGCAAAGCGTAGACTTTCTTCTCAGTGTTATGTTTTACTTTCTGTGCATCCGACATGCCACTTAGTGTAAGTTTGACTCCGTCAGCTCCTACTGGCATGCTGTACCCCGACTCTATTGCCTCCCACAAATTTGTATCTACTCCATTTAAGTAGATTTCAAAACATTGCTTCCATTGTGGGTAGTCATCTAACGTGATAAGCTTCGGGGGTTTATAGTGAATTCCCACTTCGTTCTCCAACAGCAGTAGATTTTGAATACGTGTATCTCTACTTGCTGTGTATGCTGAAAACTGGTCCTCCATTTCACTTAACTTTACTATTTAACAAACTGCTAATGTATGCGAATGAAGGTATGCGATTGGGCTTATTCGGGCAATTGAACTAGGCGAATGGTTCAATCGTGCGACTAAAAAAATGCGGATGAGTCAGTCGTCCGAATGAACTAATGCGGTTGGATAGTCCGAATAAGGTTCTCAGTCGTACGAATGAGTCCAATCGTGCGGTTGGAGAATGCGAATGAACTCAGTCGTGCGATTGAGCCAATCGTGTGACTGAACTTGCTGAAGTTTGATAATTCGTAGGTTAAACGTGCTTTGGCCGTAAAAACTCGAATTTTCACAAACCCTAATCGACGTATGCCGGAAAAACTAAACTTTAAGGTCAAGAAACGTCTAAGACTCCGTTAGACACAAAAAGATTGCGTTTTTTGATGAAAAAACACAATTTTTGTATCAAAACTATTGAATCAACACGTAATCAAGAGCCAATGCTCTAATACCACTTGTTAGGATTTGGTATTTGAATGAAACACCAACTGATTAACGTGTTAAACCAAACCAAATAGTGCGGAGTCCTATTTGATTGGCGATCCAATCAGTGAGAACGTACGTAGACACAATAATATATTGAATCTAATGCCAAGAATCGATTAGGAATCAATCTATAGTGTTCTATGAACTTGGAGTACGAACTTAGAGGCTTCTGGATGGCTAGGGTACGTCTGGAGTCGAAGTGAATTCAATTCTTATGTTTTTCCACGAATTAAGTGGTATTTATAGGTTAGGGTTGCTCATTCGGGCGACTGAACCATAAGCATGGTTCATTCGTGCGATTGAGCCATGCGGTTGATCCATTAGCACAATTGAGTGTTCAGTCATGCGACTGAGCCAGTCGCATGAAGTTGTTCAGGCGTATGGACTATTTAGGTGCATGGACACTCAGTCACATGGCCATTCGGACGCATGACCACTGTTTGGGCGCATGGTCCAGTCGGACGCATGAGAACTTCACTTAACCAAGTTTGAATGTATACATTATTATAACATTATGTATATCAATTCCAATAATCACAAACCTATATAATCTAGTCAATATGTGTTACACAACTCATTAATAAAATATTAAACCATATAAATCACCACCAAACATTCTCATTTCATTAAGTACCAAATATTACATCAGTGTAAGACATTTCAAGACATATTACATTAAGATCAGGATCTAGGTACATTTATGTATCAACAGGACACCACATGATCCTTAATTGGATTGTTATTTACCAGTTTACATTTAGTATTTAACATAATCTCATGTGGTGGTGGAACCACTTTGTAACCCAACCCCTCCCCATTATTTCGTTCTTTCACTAAGTTTTGAACTATGTGAGAAGAACTGGTCCAACTATGCAGTTTTTGTTTTAATGAGTTGACTTCAACTTCTAAAGCTGTTTTTTCTTTCTTAGTTTCTTCCAAGGAATTTAAATAGAACTTTATATCATTGGCTTGATTAAAAGCAACAATCCGGTTTCCCTTAGTTGTTTATTTAAAAGTTCTATTTTCTCTTTAGAACTGCACTCGTTATGTTTTAAAATCCGACTTGCTTCTGTGCATAGTTGTAAATCATTTACCAAGCTTCATTATGGTCTACTAACCTAGCAAACTTAAGATCACGCTTTCTCTAAATTTATTACCTTCAATACAAGCACGATTTTCAAAGAGTTGGTCTTTGGTACTTACCTATGAAGAATCTGACGTGTCAGCCATCAATGCAAAGCTAGACTCTTCAGATGCTGGAGATTCTGAACATACCGTTCTGAGTTCTTCTTCAGCCAAGTGGTTAACCACATGCACAGTATCTTCGTTATTCCACATCACTAGTTCAACTGCGATTTGTCCTTCACTCGCAAAGTCATCATCCAATCCCTCGACACAGGCAATATTTGATTCACCTGGAGACACAAAATGGAAGGTCCAATCCTGCCCTTCGTCACCTTGAGTAGACAGGGCCTTTGTCTCTTTGCCTGATGAGGTAGCTCCATTCATTTGTTTGTCTTGATTGTTGAAGGTTGATAATGGATTTCCGTTACCTGTTTTCTTGGGCTTAACACATTCATGTTTGAAATGCCCCTTTTCTCCACAGTTAAAGCAAGTAACTTTGGTTTTGTCGAAACCAAAGGTAGTGTCTTTTATGGCTACCAAGTTCTGTCCAATCTTTTTTACAAACTTTTTCGCTCTCTTGACAGCACTTGCCAAAGCCCACATTATATCCATTCTTTCTGGTTCATTTTCATCCACCTGCTCATAGTCTTCATCTTCTAGATGGCAATTGCCAATCTTCCCTGCAACTAGACCATCATAGGAATGAACAACCACTGCTAGAAGTTCCATGTGCTCCTTTGCCTCCACTGTAATATTACCGAGATTCTCGGTCTACAACTTAGTAGCATTTGCTTCAGGCACAATATATTGGGTACTAGATGACCCTGACATTTCAGATCCTGAAACTGTGGTTTGAGAAGGAGCGGCTGAACTAGACACAAACGTTGTTTGAAAAGGTGCTCCTGAACTGGTTGGAGTGGGAGAGGAGTTATAAAGTGAAGGATTTTGGTCATAGGATCCTTTTGTAGACTTGTATTTCATCCTTAGTTCTTCCTCTCTCCACTTCAATATGAAGTTATTTATATCCAAATTTGGTAGAATATCGTTATGTCTCAAATTCGACACAAACGAGTCCCATTTCTCCAGCAAACCATCAGCAAAGCTTGACACTTTATCTTCCATAGACATGGTTACCCCATGAGTGTGTAGCTCACTCATTAGATGGTAGAACCTGTCTATAACATCATCCAAGCTTTCTTTCCCCATCAAAGAGAAGTTATCAAACTCCTTCTTTAGAGCCTTTGCCTTCAAAGCTTTTAACATTGCATTCTCGTCGTATCTTTTCTCCAAAGCTTCCCATAACTTCTTTGCTTGTTTGTTCTCAGAAAACTGATGGAATATGTCTCTTGGTATTGACTGAGTCAACAGGGCACACACCTTCTTTTCAGTATTGTACTTTGCTTTTTGGCTATCAGTCATACCTCCCAAAGTTAATTTAACACCATTAGCACCGACTTGCATACTATAACCTGTCTCAATAGATTCCCAAGGATTGAGATCGACTCCATTCAGATAGATCTCGAACCTATGTTTACATAATGGGTAATCATCTAACGTTATCAATTTAGGTGGTTTATTGTGATTCCCAATTTCATTTCTAGAAGCAGAAGGTACCGGATGCGAGAGTCCCTTCCGGCAGAAAATGCAGAGAACTGATCTTCCATCTCTTTAAACTTTGAGCTTTAGAACACGACTGGTTCACTCGTGTGAATGGACAAATGCCGATGAGTCAATTGTGTGACTAGACAAATGCGGATGACCAATGGTCATGCGGATGAGTTATGCGATTAAAGTGTGCGAATGAATTCAATCGTGCGATTGGATTCAGTCGTACGTGTTAGGACCTGGTATTTGAATGAAATACTGAATGATTAACGTGTAAACCAAACCAAATAGTGCGGCTTCCTATTTGATTGGCGATCCAATCAGTGACAACGCACGTAGAATCAATAAAGTATTGAATCAAACGTTAAGAATCGATTAGGAATCGATCTACAGCGTTCTGTGAACTTGGAGTATCAACTTGGAGGCTTCTGGACGGCTAGGGTACATTTGGAGTCGAAATAGAATGAATGCTCACATTTTTCCACGAATTGGGTTGTATTTATAGGTTAGTATTTGTTCATTTGTGCGACTGAACCATTAGTATGGTTCAATCGTCCGATTGAACCATCCGGTTGATTCATCCGCATGACTGAGTGTTCAGTCGTGCGACTAAGCCAATCTTATGTTACAATCATACGACTGATCCAGTCTCCTGGATCAGTCGTGTGACTGAGTCATTCATATGAAGTTATTTATGCGTATGGTCCATTCGCATGGGCCATTCGCATGAGAACTTCATTTTGTTAAGTTTGAATGTATTAATTAATATAACATTATGTGTAACCATTCAAACAACCACAAACCTAATTAACCAATTCAACATCGACTCATTAATGAAATATTAAACATTATAAATAACAAACAACCAATATCATTTCATTAATCATTCCAAACATTACATCGGAATCAGACAAACAAGATCTATTACATTCATATCATGATCTAGGGACATACATGTATCAACAAACTCCCCCTTGGACCTAGATCTCTCTAATGTCTTGTTTTCTTCATTACCTCCTCATACTTCTTGTACTTATCCTCTTTTATGACTCCTGCATGAATCTCAAATGCAAAACAGAGTCTTATGACATTCTGGAACTGGAGGGCTTGTACTATATCCTGCGTATCATAGAACAGTGGCCACTTGTATAGAGTGTAGACATCATTAGCTGACAAGTTGGTAAGCCACATTGGGTCAAATACCCTGATAGTATCCATTTGGCCCTCTTTGTTTAGGACTATGACCGCTTCTCCTGTCCTCCAATCGTAGTACCACCACTTAAAGTGTGGAGTGAAGTCCTGTGGCATTTCCCTGAGTGGGATTCTTGACATCGTGCATGGAGGACTCCACTTCAACACTCTCTTTGGCTTTCCAGTAATGGCATCAACTTCAGACCTTCTGATGTACCTTGTAGGCTGTTGGGGTCTGAAGTTAACCCACCTGGTGTGGTACTCCTTCCTTAGGGCAGCCTCAAACTAGCCTGACATCTTTCTCGGGTCAGCATACAACAACTTCAGTTTAGCCAGCTGGTTGAGCTCAAAACCTGGTAGAGTCTTTAGATCATGTGGAAATCTAAAGTACTCTATGCCCTTCTCCGTCTTAACTGCATAGACATTAAGGTCCTCAAAATATGCCCATGCTATAATCCTGCCTGACACCTTATGATGTTTCTTGACTCTATAGAGTTTGGTGTAGGCGTCTTGTTTAGGTGCAGCGCGTTGGGCTCTAACTTCTTCAAAACAAGCAGCCCACTCAGCCTTTTGGATATCAACATCATCATTTGAGGCTTGTGTCGTTCCCTCTGTCTTCTCTGACTCCTGCTCCATTTTGTCTAACACCTCAAACGTATCACTAACAAGGGATTCACCCAGATTGGGGACCACATTTCCCTCATTGTCAGCATACTGAGGGTAGTGCTCTGCAGTGACATCTTCTATCTCTATTTCATCAACGTCGTTGAGCTCTTCGTCACTTATCGAGTCGCACGTTGGAGCATCCTTCACAATCTCATCGGGATTTAACTTGAAGATCTCAGCTAATTGCTCGTCAGTAAGATTATGAATGATTTCTCCTTCCTCAGGAGTATACATAACCGATCTCCTGACAATACCCTGCAGATCAAGAATCAACGTCAGTTGAGTCTTGACTTGTTGGAAGGGAGCAATATCGTATTCATCTCTTTGGAAATCAAGATCTGCTTGATTTAAAACATTCAACACAGCAAACATTAGTTAATAATCAAGACAGAAATACAATAATCTTAATATAAACATCAAATACATAAGTTTAATGCATGATTCAAGTACAAAAGCTATCAAATACATAATCATCTAATCATTACTTTTATCTTGAATCGCTGGATCAGCAGTAGGTGAGGCAGAAGAGGAAGCTCGTTGGTCTTGATTTCTTTTTGATCTTCTATCTTGACCCTGAGCTGAGGCAGATGCAGCTGCATCTCCTCTTTCATCATCATCATCCTCATTCCTCTCCTCTGTTCTCTCATCCTCAATCCCCTTATCATCCTCAGTCTCATCATCATCATCCTCATCATCTTCGTCTACCTCTTTAATCTTTAGTGGCTCGTCTTTAGATCCCTTAAGCTTTAGCATGATGGTCTTCTTAGCCTCCTCCAACTCCTCAATCCTCTTAGTAGATGTGACACTGTGCTCTTGGAGTTGGGCGATCTCGTGGCTCTGAGCAGCCATTTGTTGGGCCTGCTCATCTATCAACCGAGCCTGCTCCAAGATCTGCTGAGACTGCGTTGCAGTAAGATCTGTCAGATGACGGATCTACGCCGTCTTCTCCTCATCAGCAGCTAAAAACGCATCACCATCCGGTTCAGTGCAGAAAGCTGTTCCTCTACCCCAAATGATTAAACTCGCCATCTTGTCACTAATAACCTATTAAACTTAATTTTAACATTTTGCTTAGTTTATGTTGGTTATTAGGTCATTTACAGTCCGGTTCTTGTTTCACCCGAATATCACAAATTAGGGTTCAATGTCTTCTGATTTCGGTAAGATTTCACTGCAATATACCTGTATAACCGTCAACCCACGTCAGAAGATCAATAAAGATGTAAAAAAAGGTCTAGAAGAATTTCGGCAGAGTAACGGTACTTGGTGCGATTTAGGAGCGATTGAGGGTGATGAGTGGAATGCGATCGACTATGGCCCTTTAAATACTGAAGCTGAGTTCAATCGGCCGACTGGCCTCATTCGCTCAGTTCATTCGGGCAACTGAAGCTCAGTCGTGCGATTGGCCCAGTCAGTCGCATTCAGTTGGTCGACTGAGTCTCAGTCGGTCGACTGACTCATTCGTGCCCTTTCATTTGCACCTTCAGTTAACCGACTGAGTCTCAGTCGGTCGAATGAATCATTCGCACCATTTCATTCGGTCGAATGGATCATTCTGATAAGCCATTCGGGTGAATGGCACAATCCCATGTCCAGTCGTGCGAATGGGATCCATTCGCATGGTTGGTCCATACTTATGATCCAGTCGTGCGAATGGGTTACACTTATGAACATTTAGCACTTAAACCCTTTTTACCTATTGAAATTAACATTATGAGCATTTGATCATCTCAGACATGATCATTTTAACTTGAAAACTTTTTGATCACCTTAGACGTGATCCTTTTAAACAATTTAGTCACCTCAGACGTGACCCTTTTAAACTTTGAAAACACATGTGGCCATCTCAGACATGACCCTTTTAGGTGAGTTAATCCCATACTGATTTTCATGATATAGTCCGACGAACAAACAAACTAAAATGACTAACTAACTAGAAACTTAAACTAAATACAAAAATAAAACTTGTTTTTGACTTTTTGTGAGAGATAAATCCTAAGATAGACATCTACTGGATTTGGTTCCAGAATAGGCAGCTTCAATTTAGTTTGACCACACCTGAACCAATTCAATTTTGGAATCATACAGGCAAGTCAAATCATTTGGGACTTGTTATCAAAACCTTTTGATGCTTAATTCTTGGTTTTCATCCAGAGTCGTTAGCAAATTTAGGAAATCACACTGGTACTATTAGATTCCCACATTGATTTGAACTTTCAAGAATTGCAGCCACAATGATTGTCAGTATATTTGTCCTCTTAAATCCATACACAGACTTTAGACACAAACTAGTGATAGTTTTAGGTTTAACCGCCACCAGTGGAAGCAAGCACCTTGAAGGGAATTTCCATCGCGAAGGATTCAATCCAGCCACAGGTTCCCCTACGGCTACCTTGTTACGACTTCACCCCAGTCGAAGACCCCACCGTGGTATGCGCCAATAAGACCACCAAAAGCCTTTGTGGCACTAGTGGTACACAGAAGTCATGGGTGATCATTTATTTCAACTAACATTTTTTGGATCCCACACTTATATGGTAATCAACATTCATCAGGAGCTTTTGAGCGGTCTACGGGTATTTTTACTAGAAGAGACTATTCTTAGAGTTTTCAAAGAGAAGCCAATCCTCAGGTCAGTGCCATCGCACAGCAGAGAGGCGGCAAACAACAATGAATTCTAGAATATCTAGGTTATGCTTATCCTCAGGTCAGTGCCATCGCACAGCAGAGAGGCACACAACCTATCTCTTGTTAGAGCAGCTAAATTTTCTTTTGCACAGAATGCACCAACAACATATATCATTAGCTTGATAGCATTTGTCTTTCATTTTTTTCCTGCTTTGCTCTATTTATGGTCATCCGCACACATTTGTGGCGTTTACATGCTCATTACCCCTTATTGGAATATTGTTGATTGTGTTCACCAGTGATAAGATGGCAGCCCACAGTCAGTTGAACAACTTAGTTTGATCTTGAGATCACTAGTCAGGTCTAATCATCTATTGTGTTGAATCTACCGACATATCATTTGTGGTCTAGCAATCTCTAGGTCTACTTTCTTTGTGTTACCTTAGTAGTTACCAGTTTTTCTATCATCTTCCCTTTTATATTGCTTAGACTACACAGACTTATACTTTGAATTTTGCATCTTTTCTAAATTAAATTTTTAAAGTCCCTTTTGATTTGTTCCTATGTACTACCATTTTCCAAAAGGTTTGAATCGGTATCACAGATACGATCTCCCTTATATCAGCTATCCACTCTTTCTCCCTCGGGTTTTTTTTTAATATTACTAGCTGACCTACTCTCCCCCTAAAATTCTAAAATCATACTGGATTTAATTATTTTAGGATTTTAACAGACAGCTAAATAACATGAATTTAATATAAACAGAATAAAATAAATAAGGAAAAATAAAAAAATAAAACTACAATGCATCGGACTACACATGATCATCATCAGGAATAACATCACTTTTCTTTTTAACGTTGTTGACCTCTAACAGATATAGAAAACATGGTTTATCAAAGGCTTTTGTATAGAGGTCAGCGCGTTGAAATTCAATATTATTTTTACCACATCGATTAAGTTCATTTCAAAACAGTCTCTTATGAAATGGTATTTATATCGATGTGTTTGGTCTTTGGATGTTATACCGGATTTTTAGTTACTGCAATTGCAGCAGAGTTATCAACAAAGATAGGAGTAGAAGAAAACTTTAAACCGTAATCCCGCATTTGCTGTTGAATCCAGATGATTTGTTAACAGCAACTTGCAGCAGCAACGTATTCGGCTTCATAGGTTGACAATGCAACCGAGGTCTGCTTCTTACACTGCCAAGTAACTAATCTCCTCCCAAAGAATTGACACCCTGCTGATGTAGACTTGTAGTTCATCTTGCAGCCCCCGTAATCCGAGTCACTATACGCCGTGAGCTCAAAGTCATCATCATGAGGATACCACAACCAAGTGTGGGTGTACCCTTCAGGTAACGAAATATCCTTTTGACCCCGATCAGATGGTTAACCTTAGGCTTAGCCTGATATCTAGAACATAAACATGTAGCATACATGATATCAGGTCTTGAGGCAGTGAGATACATGAGGGATCCGATCATTCCTCGGTACATTGTGGCATCTACCAGATCTCCATTTTCGTCAGGTGCTATATCATGATTTGTAGCAAGTGGAGTCCCAGCAGCAGAGCATTCTCCATGTCAAACTGACTGAGAATGTCTCCCACATACTTGGTCTGATGTACAAAGATCCCATTTGGTGTCTGATCCACCTGTAACCCGAGAAAGAATTTCATCTCCCCCATAGCACTCATTTCAAACTCTTTCTTCATAACTGCTTCAAACTCTTTGCATAATTATTCGTTCTTTGAACCGAAGATTATGTCATCGACATAGATTTGTACTGGCAGTAGGTCTACATCTTTTTCTTTGATGAACAGTGTGCAGTCAATGACTCCCCTGCGAAAGCCGTGTTTCACAAGATGAGTTGAGAGTTTCTCATACCAGGCCCTTGGAGCTTGATGAAGCCGTATAAGGCCTTGCCGAGATTGTAAACTCTGTCCCGATGATAAGGATCTTCAAATCCCTCGGGTTGACTGACATACACTGTCTCTCGAATTTACCCATGAAGGAATGCACTCTTCACATCTGATTGATAGACATTAATCTTCATATACGATGCATAGGCAAGGAAGATACGGATGGCTTCCATCCTTGCCACGGGTGCAAACACTTCATTGTAGTCAATCCCCTCGACTTGGCGAAATCCTTGAACAACCAGTCGAGCCTTGTTCCTGATAATGACCCCTTGGTCATCCTTCTTCATTTCAAGACCATTTGGTGCCAATGACCTTAGCACCTTTAGGTATATCTACTAGAGTCCATACTCCTAACTTCTTAACTGAAGAAGTTCTTCTTGCATGGCACTCACCCATGCCTCATCGTTTAGTGCATCACTACGTATTTTGGCTCAAACTGCGAGACAAAACACCGATAAGCACCATCATGAATGTATCCCTTTTCCATAACAAAGGCATAATCAGCTGAGTACAGCTGATTTCGGGTTGTACTCCTGATCTGAAATCCCCAATGACATTGTCTAAGGGATGATAGACGTTTAGACGTGATCCTGGAGTAGTAGGAACAGCTACCTCAGAGCCAAGATTATGAACATTTGGTTCTGCATCTGAGAAAGAAGGAGTTTGAGGTTCCGAAGTCGAAGGTGCATCACCGTTAGATGCTTGTGGACTTTCAGGAACTGGAACCTGTTCCTCCTGACTGTTCTGGTCATCTTCTTCAGCTTCATCTTTAGAGGAGGAGTCATTGTCGTCGACTACTCCCCCTGATTGAGTAGATGATTCTCCTTATGAACTCGATGATGTTGAATCAAGAGATGGTGTATTCAAGATATCATACATCATTCGAGTAGCTAACATTATCAGAAGGAGAGATAGGGATGTTGAAGGACTTAAAGAATCCATCATAGTCGAAAAAGTAGGCGGGTCCTTTGCCAGTAGGTGGTGTGGTATATCTCTGAACATCAACATTACACCACACTTCTACTAGACCCGTTGAGTTGTTGTAAACTCTCTTGTTCGGTATGTTGTATCCTAGGAAGATTCCTTCATCAGCCTTCTCGCTGAATTTACCTTCTTGAGTCTTCTTCAGAAGTGTACACAGCGCGCCAAATGGTTCGAGATACTCCAGATTCGGTTTACGTCATTGTAGTAGCTCGTAACATGTCTTTATGTGGCGCTTGACTATCAGAACTCGATTCAGTGTATAACATCCATTAGCCACTGCCTCATTCTAGAATTGGATAGGCAGTTTCGAGTCTGCCAGCATTGTCTGTGCTGTCTCTATCAAGCTTCTGTTCTTTCTCTCAGCAACACCATTCATCTGAGGCGTGTAGGCAGAAGTGAATTGATGCACAATTCCCTTTTCCTTGCAGTAAGCCTCCATCCACTGATTCTTGAATTCAGTCCCGTTGTCTGAGCGTACTGTCTCACCTTCAGCTTGTAGAGAGATTCCAATGTGGTTACTAATTCTTGAATGACTCAAATGTTTCTGACTTGGACTTTAAAAACATTACCCAAGAGAATCTTGAGTAGTCATCAATAACCACATAATAGTACAGTCACCTGCAATGCTCTTTGTACTGACTGGACCAAATAGATCCATGTGAAGTAGTTCAAGAGGAAGCTCGATAGAATGAACTTTCTTTTCCTTATGAGTCTTCTTCTTCTGTTTGCCTTTCTTGCATGCTACAAAAATCGGAAGTTGGAAATTTTTGACGTTAACACCTCACACTAGATCCTTCTGAATCAAGTGATTCATCTTCCGTTGATTTATGTGGCCCATTCTCTATGCCAGGAAATGGAGTCCTTCTCAGTAGCTTTTGATAGGAAGCTGAACTTCATGATCCGTTGTAGAAGTCGTTGAGAGATCCAAAACATAAAGGTCTTTATATCTTGAAGATGTCATTAGAACTTGGTCCTCCGGAATCACATAGTCTTTCTTTAGGACGTAACATTTCTTGTTGTCAAATATGACTTTAACCCTTTATCACAGATTTGGGAAACAAAAAGTAAGTTGTTTTGAAGTGTTTGAACGTAGTTCACCTTATCAAACTTAACTTTCTGATTTCCAACTTCTCCCTGAGCTGTGATATAGCCTCCCTTGTTTCCAGCAAATGAAACATGCCCTCCTTTTATTTGCTTGACGTTTGATAAAAGAGCCCTGTTTCCTGTCATGTGCTTGGATGCTCCGCTATCTACAATCCACGTGTTGGTTTCAGCACTGTAGCGAACACCCTGCACATTCAATGTAAAACATTAGTTTAGGTAAGGAACCCAAGCCTTTACTGGCTTGGGTTTTCCAGAGGCATCACACATCATGAATTCAACCCATTGACCCTTAGAGGATGAGGGTAGCTCAGGTTCCTTCTTGTCATCATTATCAGACACAGAGGATGACTTCTCTTTCCATAAGCCAGATTTGTGCAATGCCTGTTTGTGATAAACAGTCGACTGGCTAATAGGTTGAACGTTAGGTTCACTAGTTCTTCTAGGTGGAGTTAAAGAACTCCTCTTAGAATACCTAGGTTTTGAATCCTGAAGTTCAATCTTCTTCCTAGTGTCTGATAAAAGGACAAAAGGAAGCAATGTGTCCACACTCTCCACAGTGTAGCACGACCTGCCGTCAACTTTATAATTAAACTTCTTTGTGAGATATGTGACACCCTAGTAACATCACTTAGTTTGGGTTTTGACTCTGTTTCTTTTGATGTTTTCTTCTGTTTAACAAAATCAATTGTTTTAACATTTTTAACATCTTTTTCCTTTTGGTTAACTGGTTTTTGACATGAAGCTTGTGAAAGATTAACATTAGCAGTCCTTTTAGATTCAGATTTGACTTTGTTTGACTCGGACTTTATATTAACCTTTTCAAATTCTTTTTCCAGATTACACAAGGCATTTTACCCTTTGCCTTTGAAGTGGCCTCCTTTTGTTTTGTTCCAGATTCAATTGATGAACATGAGGAATCTGGATCACTACAAGAGGAGTAGACACCACATGATCCTTGATGGGGTTGTTATTTATTGGTCTACTCTTAGTGTTCATCAAGTCTCAGGTGGTGGTGGAACCACTTTATAACCCAAACCCTCCCCGTTGTTACGCTCTCTCACTAAGTGTTGGACAATATGAGATGAACTTGTCCAACTGTGTAGTTTTTTGCTTTGAGAGTTAACTTCTACTTCTAAGACTGCTTTTTGTTTCTTAGTGTCTTCTAGGGAGTTAAGATAGTACCTAATATCATTAGCTTGGTTAAATGCTACTACTCTTCAGTTTCCCAAAGCTGTTTATTCAACAGTCTACCTTTTCTTGTAACTATGCTCATTTTGTTTTAAAACTCTATTTGCCTCATGCACAGTTTCAAATCCTTTACTAGGCTATCATTATGATCTAGCAACCTAGCAAATTTCTGATCTATGCTTTCTCTAAATTATCACAGTCAGAACAAGCATGATTTTTGAAAAGTTGGTCAGTAGAACTTACCTGAGGAGGTTCTGATGAGGTAGTCATCAGTGCAGCATCAGATGTCTCTGGTTCTGGTGATTCTTTCTTGTTGTAGACGTTCCTTCTTCAGGCTTGTAGCTGACCTCTGTTGCAGTTTCTTCACTATGTGACATCGCTATCTCAACTGCTATATCTCTTTCACTTGCGGAATCATCATCTAAGTCATCCAGCTCGCAATATTGGATTCTCCGGAGATACAAACCTAAAGCTCCAGTCCTGTCCTTCATCATCATGGCGGTCAAACCTTTTGGATCCTTGCCTGATGATGTAGAACTGCTAGCTTGCTTGTCTTGACGAGTGAAGGACGAGAATGGATTCCCGTTTCCAGTCTTCTTTGGCTTCACACATTCTCTTTTGAAGTGCCCCTTTTCTCCACAGTTGAAGCAGGTCACCTTGCTCTTGTCAAACCAAAAGTAGTGTCCTTAGTAGCAACCAAGTTTTGTCCGGTCTTCTTCACGAACTTCTTTGCTCTCCAGACAGCACTTGCTAAGGCCCACATAATATCCATCCTTTCCAGTTCAGTCTCATCACCTGCTCGTAGTCCTCATCTGCCAGATGGCAGTTTCCAATTTTTCTAGCAATGAGTCCATCATAGGAATGGACCACTGCTGCCAAGAGATCCATGTGCTCTCGAGCTACTTCTACTGTCACGTTTCCAAGATTCTCAGTCTTCAGTCTGAAGTATTTGCTTCGTATCCGATATATTGGGTACTAGAAGACCCTGACGTTTCTGATCCTGAAGGAGAGACTTGTGAAGGACCAGATGAGCTTGACACAAAAGCAGTCTGAAGAGGTGCTCCAGACGTCTTAACTTGAGAAGTGGCATTGTACAAGCTAGATTCTGAGTGTACGAAGATTCTGAGCTCGATACTTCATCCTTAGTGCTTCTTCTCGCAGCTTTAGTATGAAATCATTGATGTCCAACTTTGATAGCAATCCATTCTGTCTCAGATTTGACACAAAAGAAGCCCAACTTTCTGGCAACCCGTCCGCAAAATTTGACACTTTATCTTCCATGGTAATTGTGACACCATGTGTGTGCAGCTCGCTCATCAAATGGTAGAATCTATCAATGACATCGTCTAAACTCTCTTTTCCATCGATGAAAAGTTGTCAAATTCTTTCTTCAGTTCCTTAGCTTTAATTTCCTTCAACGAAGCATTCCCGTCATATCTTTTTTCTAGCTCATCCCATAACTTTTTGGCTTGTTTATTCTCTAAGAATTGGTGAAAAATGTCCTTAGGGATAGATTGTGTTAGCAATGCATATACTCTCTTTTCAGCATTATATTTAACTTTCTGTGCATCAGTCATTCCTCCTAGAGTAAGTTTCACCGCATCTGCTCCCACCGGCATACTATACCCAATCTCGATAGCTTCCCACAAATTTGGATCCACTCCATTGAGGTAGATCTCAAAACGTTGTTTCCAGTGGGGAAACTCATCTAACGTTAAGAGTTTTGGTGGTTTATTATGATTCCCCACCTCACTCTCGAGCAACAGTAGGTTCTGGATCCTTGAGTCCTTGCCGATAGTAAACGCTGACATCTGATCTTCCATCTCGATTAACTTTTAAGTGTATTAAACAAACTGTCAAACTAGTGCGACTGGGTATGGGCTATCCGTGCGAATGAACTATGCGATTGGTTCAATCGTGCGGCTGAACTAAGCGATTGGTTCAGTCGTGCGAATGAAGCTGATGCGTATGAACACTGCGAACGGATGGTTCAGTCGTACGAATGGAGATGCGACTCAGTCCAATCGTGCGTCTGGTGTATGCGAATGAAGTCCAGTCGTGCGAATGGCTCACTCGTGCGACTGAAGCTGCTGTTTTGCGAAAATTTCTAGGTTAAACGTGTTTTAGCCGTAAAAATTCGAAATTTCGCAAACCCTAATCGCCTAAGGCCGTAGAAACCAAAACTTGATAAGAAGGTAACGTCCAAGACAACTTTTGACACAAAAGATTGCGTTTTTTTAGTGTAAAAACACAAACTTTTATCAATCTTGATTGAATCACACGTAATCAAGAGCCAATGCTCTGATACCACTTGTTAGGACCTGGTATTTGAACGAAATTCTGAATGATTAACGTGTAAACCAAACCAAATAGTGTGGAATCCTATTTGATTGGTGATTCAATCAGTGAGAACGCATGTAGAATCAATAAAGTATTGAATCAAACGTTAAGAATCGATTAGGAATCGATCTACAGCATTCTATGAACTTGGAGTATCAACTTGGAGGCTTCTGGACGGCTAGGGTACGTCTGGAGTCGAAATAGAATGAATGCTCATGTTTTTCCACGAATTGGGTTGTATTTATAGGTTAGTATTTGTTCATTCGTGCGACTGAACCATTAGTATGGTTCAGTCGTGCGATTGAACCATGCGGTTGATTCATCCGCACGCATGAGTGTTCAGTCGTGCGACTGAGCCAATCTTATGTTACAATCATATGACTGATCTAGTCTCCTGGATCAGTCGTGCGACTGAGTCATTTGTATGAAGTTATTTATGCGTATGGTCCATTCGCATGGGCCATTCGCATGAGAACTTCATTTTGTTAAGTTTGAATGTATTAATTAATATAACATTATGTGTAACCATTCAAACAACCACAAACCTAATTAACCAATTCAACATCGACTCATTAATGAAATATTAAACATTATAAATAACAAACAACCAATATCATTTCATGAATCATTCCAAACATTACATCAAAATCAGACAAACAAGATCTATTACATTCATATCATGATCTAGGGACATAAATGTATCAACAGTATTTATGGAGTGTGCGAATGGAGACAAGCGAATGAAAATGTTGAGTCATGCGAATGGATGAGCGACTGAGTTCAATTGTGCGAATGGGTGTATGATTGAGTCCAGTCGTGCGATTGAGCCAATGTCCGACAGAAGGCTGCTGTTTTTGAAAATTCGAAGGTTTTTAACACTTTGACACAAAAATATGATTTTTCACGAACCCTAATCTGCCGTAAGCTGAAAAACGTAAACTTTGAGACCTGGAGACGTCGAAAACACTGTTTTACTCAAAAAGATGATGTTTTCGAATGAAAAAGGTGATTTTTACACCAAAACTAATCGAATCACACGCAAAATCAAAAGCCAAAGCTTTGATACCACTTGTTAGGACCGTGTACGTACGGAGTACTAAATGATTATGCATGAAACGGTTCAAAGAGTACGGAATCCTATTGATTGGTTATCCAATAAGTGAGAACGCAATCCCGATCAATCTAACAATTAAAGAAACGTTAAGAACGAGTATAAGATGATCAAATGTGAACTATGAACTTGGAATAGGGTTTCTGGACGCTCTGGACGGCTAGGTTATGAGTATGTGTCGAAATTCTTCAAGTGTCGTGTTTTTCCACGAATTAGGTGGTATTTATAGGCTATGGGTTTCCAATTGTATGACTGAACCATTAGCATGGTTCAGTCATGCGACTGAATCATGCGATTGATCCATACGCACGACTGAAGGTTCAGACGTGTGATTGAGTCAATCTTATGTCTCAATCGTGCGACTGATCCAGTCTCCTGGTTCAATCGTGCGATTGGTCCATGAGCATAAGATATCCATGTGTATGGTCTATTCGCATGAAGACTTATATGACTAAGTTGGAACATATTTCTCAATCATTATTGACTAAGAACTATGCACAACAACCTCAAACCGTATAGTAAGTTCATTATACTTTAACACATAATAATACAATGAAATATTAAATATTATAAGCATCAATCATATATTATATTCATTCAACTCGTTTTTTACATATGTGTAAGACATGACAGACTTTTACATTCAGCACATGAACTAGGTACATATATCTATCAACAAATTGAAGCAATGCAAGAGGAATTATTACAATTCAGAAAACAATAAGTGTGGAATCTGGTGGATTTACCTGAAGGAGAAAATGCCATTGGCACAAAATGGTTATTCAGAAAAATCAGATGACAGAGGAATAATCATTCGAAACAAGGCTCGATTAGTAGCTCAAGGATACACTCAGGAGAAAGGAATAGATTATGATGAAGAAGGTGCTGCAGTTGCAAGAATAGAAGCAATTCGGGTCTTCCTGGCATATGCTTCTTATATGAAATTCAAAGTGTATCAAATAGATGTTAAGGGTGCACTTTTGTATGGACCAATCACCGATGATGTGTATGTTAAGCAACCTCAAGGTTTTGAAGATGCTGAATTTCCTCATCACGTGTACAAGGTCAGCAAAGCTCTATATGATCTACATCAAGCTGCAAGAATCTAGTATGAAACATTGTCAGAACACTTGCTTCAACATGGTTATACACGAGGAAAGATTGATCCTACCTTATTCATCAAGAAGGATGCATTTGATCTTCTATGTGTACAAGTGTATTTCGATGATATCATCTTTGGATCAACCAGTCAGAAACTCTGTTTAGAATTTGAAGATAATGAAATCTCGCTTTCAGATGAGTTCTATGAGAGAAATTAATTTGTTTCTTGGACTACAAGTTACACAATCTGCAGACGGCATCTTTATTAATCAAGCAAAGTTTGTTGATAAGTTATTAAAGAAATTCAAGCTGGAAGATTATCAATCCATTAGAACTCCAACTGACATAAATACCAAGATTGATCCTGATCCCAAAGGAAAATCAATAGACCAAACATTATACAGATCTATTATTGGATCTTTAATGTACTTAACTGCATCTAGACCTGACATAATGTATGTTGTTTGTGTCTGTGCCATGTATCAATCTAACCCGAAGGAATCTCACCTTATTGCTATCAAATGCATATTCAGATATCTCAAAGGAAAACCATCCCTAGGGTAATGGTATCCTTATGAAGGAAACTTTAAGTTACATGGATATACTGATAGTGATTATGGGGGATGTAGTCAAGATAGAAAATCTACCATGGGTGGTTGTCAGTTTTTAGGTCCTCGATTAGTCTCATGTCAATGTTAGAAACAGACAAACATCTCAATCTCAACTGCAAAAGCTTAGTACATTGCTGCCTCAGCGGGATGTTCTCAAATCTGATGGTTGCAAAATCAGCTACAGGATTACGGGTTCAATTTTCTTAAAACTCCCATTTACATTGATAACACTGCTGCAATGTTATTACTACTAATCCTATCCAACATTCTAAAACAAAACATATCGAAATTCAATGTCATTTTCACAGAGACAACTCTGAAAAAGGTTTAATCATTTTGATTCAGATTTCAATAGAAAAACAGATTGCTGACTTGTTTACCAAATCTTTCCTACCATGAAGTTTTGAGTACTTAGTTGAGTCAATTGGTCTAATTAATCATATTGAAAACTGATTTTCTCTTTCAAAATGATAATAACCCTCCCTAAATTTTCTTAAATAAATCAAAGTTAAATTGTCATTGTTAACTGTCTGATTATGTATATTGTGTATGTGTGTTAAATGAAAAAGAAAATACAACATCAAAAATTGCAAAAACAAAGAGAAAATTATAAAATACAAATACAAATATAATAGTTTAGTAGTTATAAATGCTAGGATTATATCTGCCATTTTAATTTATGGGAAATGATAGTACATTAGTTTAATTAGTTGCATACTTCACCCGCTAATAAAGTATGACATGATCAGATATGATTTGCAAGTAAGATCATGTAATTATACTAAAAAGTAGATTCTTGCAATTGAACTAAATCATCTATGCATTTGTGTGTGTCCATCTTAGTTCTAAAGAGATGTCTTGACTTTTCTGATTGATTGCTTGTAAAGTCACAATCTCACACCTGACTTAATATGTGGTACCATGAGATCTATTTAATGCATATGTTCACTTCTTTGTTATGATTCATCATAGACCTGAAGTGATGAGATATCCTCTATTGTAAGTCATTACAGACCTGGATATTCTCACATGATGCAAAAGATGCCAATGTGCACAATTTTTTATAAAGTCCAAAATAGATGCCCTATGATTCTTATGAATCATCTCTATATACTTCTTATGAAACGGATTCGAGGATTACCTAAAGGCTTGTCCATGGTGGTTTTCTTAGAGAATATCAACTGGTTTAACCATGATGATTCTCTCATTGACCTAAACATAAGATATGGTATACATATATGACAGGTTTTTAAGTTGAGTAAAAGTGCTTTCTTGCATATCTTGACGAGGGTCGAACACTCTAAGTCTAAGTGTGGATTACATAATGTCATATCTAATTCAACCTTAATACATCCAAGAATTGAAAAAGTAAGTGCACTGATTCTTATGCCAAAGCAGTCATTGTTTGTCCTTAGATCTTGTGTCTCCTTTGCTGTGAGAACACTGACTTGGAACACACTTGGTCAGTATTAAATCATTGTCTATGACTATTCACAATTTTTTCTTCAATGTGCTGATTATTATCTAATATGATCTCACTGTAGGCAATATAATTCAATGTGTAAATTTATTCTGCTTTATTTTGATTTTTGCATTATTTTTTGTGTGCAGACATGTTAATAATGAATGATTTTACTTCATATATAAACTTTTATGAACGTGTAAGTTTGAAAAATCAAAAGTTTAGGGGGAGTAAAGATGATAAAGAGATTATCAAAAAAATTGTTTGGATGAAAAAGGATGATGCAAAAATATTCAAAGTTGTGTGTGTTGGAGATGTTTAAAAATGAACCTAAAAAGATTTATAAATATGAAAGCTTCTTGCAAATATTTGAGGATGTTTGTCATTTTATGAAATTTTTGAGACTAAAATGACAGGAAATAAAGTCAAAATTTTGGTCAAAGAATCAAAGTTTTTGCTCAAAAAGTCAAAGTTTAGTCAAAAAGTCAAAGTGTTGGTCAAAATTGTTCAAAGGTTGACAAAATTTTGAAAATTTTGATTTGTATGATCTTGGTGAAAAATAATACAAGTGTTAGACATATGGATGTCTCATACTATAAGGCTCCGTTCCTGGGATGCTCACAGTTGGTCGATCATTGCACACAAAACATATAATTATATTTATATTTCATAAAATATCGTAGTGAAACATTAAAATAGCTTTTAATTTCATTATAAATGCTTTTGCAAGTTAATACAATCATTAATTTCAAAACATCATTTGTTCGCATTACAATGTAAAAACATTAAACAGAAGAATGCCATCCAAAAAAGCCAAGTAGCTGCCCCATGCCATCCTCAGCAACTTTACCTGCCAACTAGAAAATGCATAAAAAGTCAGCGTTGCTGAGTGAGTTCTAGTTTTATAATAAAACATACTTTACATTTATTAAAACCGTTTTTTACTTTTGCATGTGATCACACATCATACGTACACATAGATAATATCATTATTATCTTCATCATTCATTCATTAACTTCCATTCATTCATGCTTTCTTACTTTCATTCATACATTCATCATTACTTTTTTTCATTCCATCAAAAACCATGAACTTTACCCCACCGTCATGCATAAAGCGGGTACTGGGTCGGGGTTTATCATAGACCCCCCGTCATGGCACACAGCAGCCTGGCCACAGTACCTAAGGGTGAATTAAGGTGTATTGTTGTCATGTGCTATACCCACCGTCATGCATAAAGCGGATACTGGGTCGAGGTCTATCATAGACCCCCCGTCATGGCGCACAGCAGCCTAGCCACAGTATCTAGGGTAAGCGACAAAGGTTCTATACAAATGGTCGGTCATAAAGACGGACCCGGTGTGCATCCTTCTGCGGTAGCTAACCCACACACCGTTGAACTAACACCCTTCATTGGGCGTGTTTCCACATACAACGCTTGCAAGACTTACTTTACTTTCCGTCATTCATTGATGCATTCATTGATGCATTCATTGATGCATTCATTCCTCATGTTCCTCTTTTTGTTATCTCCCACTTTACGTTACATAATATTTTCATTTCATTCATTAACATTCAATGTAAAGCCATGGGAAAATAAACATACAAATACAGGGCATCATACATACATAACATACATCATACATACCATCATGCATAATCATCAATCATACATCATAACATGCCCATCATAACATCTATGACCTCAGAAAGTCAACTTACATAACCCCCGGGAACCTCCCAAGTCAAAGCCTACATTTCATTTTTTCCCCAAAAAGTCAAAAAATATTTTAAGTGTTCATCCGCATTCTTTTTGTTCATCCGTATTTCTTTTTGTTCATCCGCATTTCTTTTTGTTCATCCGCATTTCTTTTTGTTCATCCGCATTTCTTCAATCACATGAACTTACTTATCCTCATTTCCTCAGTCGCATGAACTTACTCATCTACATTTCTTTACTCATCCGCATTGACTTTCTCATCCGCATTGACTTTTTCATCCGCATTGACTTTCTCATCCGCATTGACTTTCTCATCCACATTTGACAATGCTCATCTGCATTTGTCAATGCTCATCCGCATTTGTCAAAACTTAAGCAGTTTTTCTAAACCTAGGCGTATGAACTCCTGTTTGGGCGCATGAGTAGCCCAGGGCACACTTATCATCATAATTCGGTCCCCAAACACCATCTATCATGTTCTAAGCTTAAATCATACATTCTAAGCCTTAGAAACACAACCATAACATCATCAAGCATGAATATAGACCAAAATCACACCATACCCGCAACATACACACATTCAAACATACGGGTATGAAACCCTAGTTTTATAAAAAGTTCATACATACAATTCCAGCCCTAAAATTAGTTAGAACATGTAAAAGAGGGGTTCTAGAACTCACCTTTACAGCTCTTGAGTATGGCTTCTTCCAAACTCGTTTGCAATTGAGTTCAACCGCCTGGAAACCCACTAAAAACATACAACCGAATACACACAACACACATGAGCATAAACCCGAGGACATAACCGGTTAAGAACACCATAAACCATGAATTCTTACCTTGAATTTGAATTCTTTCTTGTTCTTCTTTCTAAAACCGAGAATTTCAGCTCCTTTTCTTTCCCTCAGTAACAACATCTGAAGACTTGGGTGTTGTAAGAAAAGAGTGGGCGGCCATGCCCACTTTACACCCACTTTTCTAACCTTTTGTCATTTTTGACACTTTTTACCCCTTAACTTGGGTAAAATATCTTCTCTTCCTTTTATTCACTTTATTCTTTCTTTCTTTGACTTACAAAAATAACTGGGTGTTACACATACGCCTAAACAGTTTTCATAAGTACTGTTTAGACGTATGGTGAAATTTCAGTTTTATGCTAAGTGTTAGACGTTTTGTGTAATCTTCATGCGCCTAAACAGTAGTCATAAGTCTGAAATTATTGGTTGTGTTGGGCGTTTTACAAAATCTCATGCGCCTAAACAGTACCAGACATCTCATAAAATAATTCAAAGTGTTAGGCGTTTCACAATAGGTCATGCGCCTGAACAGTGCTCATGCGCCTAAACAGTGCTCATGCGCTTAAGCAGTGCTCATGCGTCTGTACAGTGCACATGCTCCTATAAATCTTTCAAATGAAATTGACTAAGTGTAACTCATGTGTCTGAGGTTCATACGCCTAAACAGGGGTAAAACGCCTGAACAGTGCTAATGCGCCTAGACCTCATGCGTCTAAACAGTGCTCATGCACCTAAACAATTGTAATGCGTCTAAGTGTTTTTCACACTTGTATAAATTCAACACTTATCACAGAAGTTCATTTCATTCAAACTTTTCATCTTCTACACTCTTCTGTTCATATTCTTTGTGTTCTGACCAACTCAAAATTCATCTTATTATTCAGTCATTGCAAGAATATATGATCGCATAAGATGAATCGGTTAAAGTTTGAGCCAAAGCACAATGTTGCTACATTTCTAAATGAATAAGTGAGAAAAGCTACTGGTTATAAAGAAATGATCAAATTTCTTCTAAGGACCAAGTATGTCTATGCAATGTGTGCAAGACGAGTTATATATGGAAGACTAATCAAGAGATTTTCGAGATTTGTTGAAGTAGAACTTGATGACAACAAAAGAAAAGTTCTAAGAGGATTCACTTCTAATGACAGAATGATAGAAGTTTCTGAAGAATCTATCAGAATTGCTTTGAGATTGGGAGAGAATGAAGACCAGGATCTATCTGAATTCACATTCAATGAATGTAGAGACATTTATGCAAATGGGTCATCCTGATAATTTTCCAAAGAAGCAATTTTTTAGAGCAAGAGTCTATAATCACTGGAAGCTTCTATGTTATATATTCCAGCACTATATGTCTAAGATAAATGCATGATGGAATTCTTTCCCAGTTGATATAGCATCTCCTATTGTTGTTCTAGTCACAAACAGAAGATTCAATATGGCAAAATGGATAATGAATGATTTTATTTTCAATCTGGAGAAAGGAAAAAGAAACAAGTATTTTATGTATCCAAGATTTCTTCAGTTGATTATTAATGAAGAATATCCAGACATTCATGCATATGGAGTTGAAGGTGAAAAATGAATTAGAGAATATGTCTGAGATGGTATACAAGAAGTTGAATGTGGTTACTGGAGCAGAGAATGTACCTTTATTTGACTACATAAGGAATGTAACTGATGATAATGTTGACATTAATCAGCAACATTTTCATTTATTTGAAGATGAACCGTTAATCCTAATGATTTGATTGAAGATGTGATGAATGAGATAGTTGAAGAATCTGAAGAATAGACTGATGATGAAGAGAATTGCAGGACCGGTGAAGGGGGTCACTTACAACACAACAACACAAAGAGGAGATTAACCAAACTTAATCAAACAGTAAGACTAGATTAACCACATGTTTGACACTAAGAACACAAGTAATAAGTAAGAGACAGAACAAGAGAACACAAGTGTTTGGTTTTCAAGGATGTAGTATATTGCTTTCTCAAGTTCTATTACAAGTGTTACAAAGCATAATGGAAAGATACAAGAACAAGAAATACGTATACTACAATCTACAGCCGGCTATACTTTGAAAGCCAGCTGGATACAATTGACTAGACACAAACAAAATCAATTGCAGAGTCAAAAGGTAGATTGCCTTTTGACTAGTGACTATGACATGCCATAGCTCACATCCTTATCTATTACAAAAAGGATAAAGTACATGAAATAGAAAGTTACAGACTCAAGACCTTAATGTATAGTTACCAAAAGCATGAACTTTTTCACTAACTCATGTAAGTTGGTGACTTTACAGAGATGCAGCGGAAAGATGTCCAGCTTTATGGAACAGTACATCAGATAAAGCATGTGTCAAAAGTCTTTGGAAGAAATCTGTCTTCATGAGTTGAAGCTTTGGAAGACTTTGTCTCTGAGGCTTCGGAAGACTTCATCTTTGGCTTCGAAAGATATTGGTCTTGGCTTCAGAAGATTTCACACTTAGAATATTTCTATTGCATGTGTGAAACTTTCTAAGCATTCTTCTTCAATGCACTTGTGTAGCATGCAGGATAGACTTTGAATATTTTGGGTTGCATCAGCCTCTTCATTGATCTCTACAAGAATGATGATGATGAAGGTCATGATGATGATAATAATGAAAACAATGATGATAATGATGAAAACAATAATGATGATGATAATCAAGGTGGTAATCCAGGAGATGGAATAGAAGGTGTTGAAGCTGAGCAAATAGTTCAAGAATCTATTCAAGAAATGGAACCATTTCTGATCAAATAATTGAAGATGAAAGAAATGAGGATGAAGAAGTTAATAATGAATTGAATGATCAATAAGATAATGATCAAATTGCAACTGAAGATGTTGAAAATGTTGATTTCAATCAAGCATTTGATTTTGATTCTTTATGGGATGAACCACTAACAGATAATGTTATGTCTGTTGATCAAGCTAAGAGTCCTGAAGTTGAAATTATTGAAAAAGAACAAGAGGCAAAACAATTATCAAATGCTTATGTTCAAACTGATCAGAATGATGAGGCTGATGAAATTGAAGAGTAATTCCAATGACCAAGTTCTTGAAGATGAAGATGTGTGTGATATTGTTGAATGACCAAGTGAGAATGTTCAAGATGAAATTCCAATAGACTTTGAAGATAGATATAATTATTTAATAAAGAGAAAGTATAATAGATTTTTTCTAGACAGGCTGACTGTGACACAAATAAATAAAGAATATGAAAAATGTGTAATAGCAGAGTTATCAGCACCGGCAGATCCGAATGAGATAAGTCTAGAACATGGTGAATGGGCTAGACTGAATGAAAGCATAAATGTAGATGACATTCATGTGGCTGAATTGCGCCATCCAAACCCAGAAGACATGAGCATACCTGCTTTAAGAATGTTTTTGCAATCAAGAAACTATCCAAGGAAAAGATTAAATAAGCTTCAAGGAGTATCTTTAAGAAGATTGATGAGAAGTTTTCAAGAAACTAAGAGGATGCATAACAAGATGATTATATTGGACATGGATAATCCTCAGTATCTCGAGATCACCAAGAGGACGAAAATGCTCAAATCTCAAGAAATCAAGTCTATGGAGTTAGTGAGAAAACACATGAGCATAGAAAAGAGCTTATGAATATGTTTCGAAGTGTTAAACATCAAGGTTATAAAAGCTTCTCTAGATCAAAAAAAATTATGGAATAAAGCTCGATCTGCAGGAGATCTTGTAAGAATCGTGCTCCAAACAGGACAATCAATCTCAGAGTTGCTAAATACAATGATTGTGCCTGATAAATCCAAAGATGTAAAGATAATTGCATGGAAGTATGATGAAATTCTTGATGCTTTTCTGATCAAGAGAGTTAATGCTATATGTGATGTATATCATTTTTACTCGAGTATTATTGCTTTACCATTTCAAGATTTGAAAGAATTGCACAAACTTCCACTAATCAATATTACCAAGGCAAAAAGAGGAGAGGTATTTGTAAAGTTACTTGATAGGGGAATATCAAAGATGTCTGCTTTTCTTAAAACTCGTTGTGATCAAGAAGATAAAAGTTACTTTGCAAAAATGAAAAAGAAATCAAGAAAAGGTGAGTCAAGCAAAGAAATGGATGATTGTTACTTAGAAACATTCAGTTACAAGTACTTTGATAAAGTAAAAAATCCTGGTCTTAAAGTTATTGATGGTACACAATCATCAAAACAATCTCTGAGATGGTTTTATGATTCATCGTCTTTTCATTTGAAGTTAGTAAGAAATTTGGAGGATCGGGATAATGACATGATAAGTATATTTAGTGTGTTTGAACTTAAACTTCTACATCCAAGTTACATCTCATTCTTATCAAATCAATCTTTTGAATAAGTATCATTGATAGAAGCAGAGAATGACAGGAAGTATTTTTTGACAATTATAAAAGTGATGAATGCAGTAATGGAAAGAATTTCTTTGAGAAAAGCAATGGCATATGCAAACATTATAAAGAAAGACATCAAAGATATTGAATTTATGAGAATATCTCGCAAAGGAGTGCTGGAGATATATACAAAAGAAAATTCGAAACCAATATAAATGTATGCAAATATGGATATTGCTGGATTATCAAAAGAAACATTGTTGATGATGGAATCAATGGAGATCAAGACAAATGAATCAAAGCCTGAACAAGGAATCAATAAAGAAAGCTCTCAAAGAATTAGAAATATACAAAGAAAAGCCGATGTTCAAAATTAAAGAAGAACCTAAAGATTTTTTGACTGAAGACAAATGCGAATCTTAGGGAGAGTATTGTTAGAAACCTTGAAAGATTAGCATTTTATTCTTTAGATAAGTTTTGTCATAGATTAGGGACTTATTGTGTAAATATATGTTCTTTTTTGTTTTCTTGATTTTTAGTATAAAAGGATTGCTATGTTTGTGCAGGTAACGAACTTTTAGATATTTTTCTCTTAATTTGCACTTTGTAATCCAACTGATATCAATGAAAACTCTATGCATTTTTCTAATATTGTGTTTGTTTGATTACATTGTTCATATTATTGTCAATTGCTTGATATCAATCACAGATCGATCCATTTGAACCTATTAGTATATAATTTGGTTTCTCAAGAAATCTTCTATGCGGGTCTTCCATGTGTCATAGTCATTGGGGTGAACATTGGGGGTTTAGTTTGAGCTCCATTTTCCAGGTCATGCTTGGTGGATATAGCAACATACCTATGATGGGAGTGAATGTTTGGATGGATTGAATGTTTGGATGGATTGAATGTTTGGATGGATTGAATGCTTGAGAGAATGTTCTAACAAAAAAACAAATGATTTATTGAAAGAAGTTTCAAATAACTTCTAAAGCTCTAAAATTACTTGTTGGATTAGTTGACCACGAATTTTTATAGATCATAATATAATAAATATGTAATATCTATTAATTACTTACTAGTCAACACATAATATAATATACTTGAATGAAATAACACAACGAAACTCTTTCAAAGTACTCATTTAATTATATTTACTGATTACAAAATGCAATAACAAGAATATAAGTAGGCAAAACAAGTAATCTTATAACTACACAAGGGTGATATGTTTGTACTATGAAAGCTAAACATTTGAACACATATTGATCATCTATTTTTGGTTTAGGATAAATGGCATGTTACATTTATTTATCTACACATTATAGCATACCATAAATAAGTAATGTATTGGCTATAAAACAATGTACAAAATAGAAAGAAATCAACACAAAGCAAATCTTTAGTTGTAGTGTATTGGTGTCACCATTACTCTTCAACATTGACATCTTTGTCTACAAAAACAGAGTATCACCACATCCTTTGAAATTCAATAGATAGGCATAGTGCTGGTTCATAGTAGTTCAACAGAAAAGTCATAATATGTTGTCTTCAGTATGTAGACTTTTTTTGTAGTATTTTGACTTTAGCGGTAAATACTATTAGCACTTAGTTTATAGGTAGCTTCATCATTTCTATATCGTAATATGTTATTCATTTATTCTCCTTAAAGCAATGTGTTTGTGATATGAAGTTTCATTACAGCTCCTATGATCTGTTTTTATCTTTAGTAGGGGTAAGACAAATTTTTGTGCTTCGTTATAAGATTTGTTTTTATCTTACGATTTGGAAAGTAAGGTATGATATCTGTTTGGAGGTTTCTGGCGTAAAAAAGAACCACTTAACTTTGTCATGTCTGCTTCCAAGTAAGTATTAATCACATTACAACATGGCAAGGTTAGTCCAATCGGATGTGATTTTGTGAGTACACCCTTAAAAGTTCACATCACCTCCAAAACTTCAATGTTGACTAAAAAGCCACCCAAAATGTGTTTTTACAAATCATATAGTTCTTTGGCGAGCTTGTAACGAGAATATCTTTAGTGGGAAGTCAGTGTCAATTTCAAAAATTATAAAAGATGTCAAAACCACCATTTTTATGGATTAAGAACAGACGAGACTTCAATGTTGGTTTAACTAGTGTAATTTTTCATTCACAAAATTTCCACTGTATAAGCTCTTGTACCAGGGTGTGCAAATAACATCTTTTAAATTGCTTGTTTTTCTTAAATAATAATTGTCTGAAAAAACATAAAAAATAAAAGGTAAATCATGAAAGCGAAACAACATTCGTATCGATTTTGATTCTTTTTTACAAAATTTCACTAAGTTGATTTGATATATTAATCAAAGGAATAATAGTTTATACAAAATGAACTTGTAGAATTTTAAGAGAAAACAAAATACCATGGTTTCTACTTGTATTTGCCTTTTAGTAATATTGATATTATTAAGCTATCATATAAAAAATAACTAACTACAATTAAAAATAGTATTTTTGAAAACGGCTTATCATACATATATCTAATTCTACTTCTAAACTACATTAATTTCTAATCAATCTTACATTTAGGATTTAAACTCTTTTATTTTATACAAATCTTATGAGGCAAGAACCTTATTCAAATTATGATTTACCTTATAACTTATTAAAGCTGGATTTTATCATCTTATAATACAGTTCATATTTTAGAGTCACATTTTAGACTCTTTTATGGCATATGACTATTTTGTTTTCAATAACAATTAACAAATTTCAGCATCATATGATATTTCCTTACCCTATGTTTTTTTATCATGTTTGACAATGTCTTTATTCCATTTATTAATATTGACAATTTCGTTATTCCATTTGTTATCATATTTGACTCCATGGAATTAAATAATCTACTTTACTATCAATATTATACACAAATATTTGTGTCAACTCCATAATTATACCGGAAAAGGTCACAGAATAATAACCAAGTTTCAAAAGTGTTCTAATTTAGTTACTCATACATATTTTTCTCAAATTGGACCTCCAAACTATCAAATCGAGTCAACCCCAAATTTTATTATGACAAGAAAGTAACGATGAAAAAAATTGGAGTTAGAATTTTCAATATATAAAATTATATTAAAAATAAAAAAAACATGTTAATTATGAAAAAAATTAAAAAAGTGCCTAAAATTTACGTTAACGTTTTATATCAGCTTCAAAAGATAGAAAAAAATTATTTTTTAACTGAATCCAAAAGTATAACATACTAAAAAATATGTTATGACTTTTAATTTGTATAAAATATAAAAATGAGAGATCTAATTGGAACACTTTTAAAATTTAAGTTATTTAATTGAAACAATTTTGAAAGTTGATTACTATTTTACAAAGTTACCCCTTATACAATTATATCTACTAAAAGGTAATATAATATTTTAAAGATTTGATTTGACAAAACAAGCTATATTATTTAGGTGGTTGAACTTTGTTCATTTAGAATATATTTTATTGTTTTGAAAACAAATATGGTGTTTATTGGTAGCAAGGCATACAATAAACTTTTGTACTCTCGTATTCATTTTTTCATGTAAGAAAAAAAATTAATAAAGTCATACATACCTTCAAGAATATAAATTTTGTTAAGAAAGAAAAAATAATAAGTTTTTTTATAAAACTTTTATAACAGTCTCATAAGTTATTTATAGTTTCTTTTAGATTAATAAAGTCATAGATACCTTCAAAAATATAAATTTGGTTGCAAATGGAAAAGATAATAAGTTTTATTATAAATGGGTAACTTTGTCAAATAGTAACAAACTTTCAAAAGTGTTCCAATTAAGTAACTCAAGTTTTAAAAATGTTCTAATTAGATCATTCATTTTTATATTTTATACAAACTAAAAGTCATAACATATTTTTAACATGTTATACTTTTGGATTCAGTTAGTATATTTTTTTCTATCTTTTGAAGCTGATATAGAACGTTGACGTAAATTTTAGGCACTTTTTTTATTTTTTCATAATTAACATGTTTTTTTATTTTTTAATATAATTTTATATATTGAAAATTATAACTCCAATGTCTTTTCCATCATTACTTTCTTGTTATAATAAAATTTGATAATGACTTCATTTGATCGTTTGGAGGTCCAATTTGAGAAAAATATGCATGAGGGACTAAATTAAAACACTTTTAAAACTTGGTTCTATTCTGTGACATTTTTCCTATTATAAACTTTTATAACAGTCTCATAAGTATTTATAGTTTCTTCTCTCTATTAATTTGGCGTTGTAAATACATATTTGTTTCACATACTGTGAACTAGAAATTCATACACGTGTTTTTGTTGGTTATTACGATATATATTGTAAACACGCAAATGTATTTTGATAAACATTTTCTTATCGTTTAATAAGATCTCATATTCTGGTCTCCAAAAAATTTAAACTATATAAAATATAAAAACAATTGAGTATCATATCGTATTTTTCATTAGTAAAAATATATGTTCGTAGGGATTATTACCTTTTATAATATATATCACTCTGTAACTAATACATTGATATGCATTACTCCTAAAAGATCCTACTTGAGCCGGTGCAAGGAGTCTTAGTTATTGTTCATTTAGCAAGACTTGCATAAATCAACTGATTTAGAACCACTTCCAATTTTTAATTCTTGTACTTCATTGTTGACAATGGGCATTGTTTTGTATGTGACAACGCCTTAGTTTTTATATTTCACTACACTAAGTTGATTTTGCATTTTAATTTATTACACCCTAAGTTTGTTTATAATAATATTAATTATAACACATAAGTATGTTTCAGATTTGAAATTAATATCATGTTAATTTAAACATAAACATTACATAATAGTTTTAGTGATATAAGAGATACAACAAAGTGACCACATTTAAACCCTCTATATGACTTGGATAGGGCAAATTCAAATCATATAGTTTTAGTATGTCCTATCAAAGTTGGGTCATGATCGGTCAATCATCTCCCGTCACAATCCTATACACAAACACTTATACAAATAGCACTATATAAATTGTATAGTATTTCAAATAAATAAAACTAATTCTTAAAGTGCATGTAAATTATTTAATGCACCAAATTATGTTGACACGCTGATATGCATGTGAATTATGCCAATACATTAAATTGTGCTAATATAAAGCTAGCTCATTTAATAAAGATTTTATTTTTTACAAAAGAGATCTTGGATTTAAAGCTAGGCATGAAATAAATTAATTTGGTGTATTTTAGAAGCAGAAGTATGATAGATTTAGTGTTCATAAAATGTAATATGCAAGTATTTTGGTATATAATTCACAAAGGTCATAAGATCATGTCATGGACGTGCCGCTAGAATTGTCAGACCTTGTATAACCTAATGCATCCGATTGAATCATATTAAGGCAAGAAACAAAATCTCGTACCTACCATATTCATATATTGTTCAAATCAGATTTCTATCACTATAAAAGACATTATTGAAACAAGTTAATGATTATCTTGTTATCCACCCTGGTGTCTAGTGAACTATTAACTTTTTATTCAAAACAATGATTAGGATTGTTTGACGATCAAAATTCAAATCACCTCAAATCAATTAGATCAAAACATGCCCCTAAATGGTATAAAAATAGGCAACTCAAAGTTAAAAGCATCATCTTAAATAGAAGATTTTGTATTATTATCAAAAATCAATATCTCTAAATTAACTACCATTGTATCGACAACAAATTTATTCTAACTTTAGCATTATCTCTGCTGTTGAATATCTTTATGCTTGTTTTCATCACATCAACAAGAAATTTATACTTGATAATATACCAAACAACTTCATAATATTTTTAATATATTTGAAAGAAGTTGCGAGAGAAGTAGAGAAAAAAAGAAGAAAAAATATAAAAAGTAACATTTACTTGAACAAAAGAGAGAAAATTAATAACCTTTTAATGTAACTATAACAATAAAAAAACAAGATATGAATCTTTTTATTTTAATAAAAGAGTAATTATTAGTGACATATGTTAACAACACATTCCTTCTCACCAAATTTATTCCTCTTGTTAAATAATCAAATTGATAAATAATAACATTATTTAATTTTTTTAGACTAAAATAATTATTTTTAATAAATTAAGAAAGATATATTTTATTAATGTTATTTCTAAAAATAATTTTTTATAAAGTATAATTTTTTCTAAAATATAAAACTTTTTTGAAATTAAAAATACTTTAAAAGTGTTGTTTTTAAAAGGTAAAATTTGTATACAAAATTAATAAAAATTAGGATTTATTTTAAGAAAAAATGATAATTTTTTATAACGTTTTCAAACAAAATTTTCATTATATCCATGATAACAAAGATTTTAATCAAATATTATATTAAAATATCAATTTATAATTAATAAAAATTTACTTTATTTAATATTTTATATTTAACGTGTGTAATATATGGTTATTTTAAATACGAGTGGTATTATTAAAACAAAAATTAATTACTTAATTAGTAAAGATGATAACGTATCAAGATGCCATTGTTTACAGGCATTATAAATTTATATTTATAAATATTTTAAATTAACCTATTAAATAAATAGATTTATTTTATTTTGTTAGGATCCGGTCGCGAGTCTTACTATATATATATAGCTTCATTCATCCCGACCCGCGCAGACCACACAACCTCCAATTGTCAGTGTCACACGCATCTGTAGATCCACCACAAGAAAACGTTCCTGCGATCTGATTGCAATCGATCGAATCAGCGAGAAAATGGGGAGTCTAAAGGCAGTGTTGAAGCATCCGGACGATTTTTACCCTCTCTTGAAGCTCAAGATGGCGGCTAAGAAGGCCGAGAAACAGATCCCGCCGGAGCCACACTGGGGCTTCTGTTATTCTATGCTTCATAGGTTTCTAGAAGTTTCGCCCTCGTTATTCAACAGCTCCATCCCCAGCTCGTGACGCTGTAAGTTTAACCAGTATAATTCTTCCAAAACTGCGCCTATGCAACCTAATTTAAACAAACTATGTTTGATTAGCCAAACGCGGCCTGTGTTTTGATATTTCTTTTTGCAATTGATCTTCAGATTGCGGTTCAAGGTAGATTCGAATCATAAATTCGGTCGATTAAGTTTTATGTGTTTTCTAGTAATCATCGCTAACCTTTCAGCTGCTTCTAGATGGTTTTGATATCCTATTTCGTGTTGTAAATGGACTCGGTACATACGATTAACACGCTGGGCTGAATTTGAATCTTTTTTTCCGATCCGACTGATCGTGAATTTATTGTATTTTATTTATTTCAGACGTCTACTCTACACAGGTCCTTCTCCGTAATTAGCGCTTAATGTGTTGTATGCATATGTGCTCATAGTATTAGATTTTTGAACGTATATTGCCACAATAAATAGCATCTGTACTTGTTTTTTTTTTTTGGGTGAGCGGTAATGAAGGAACATCTCCACGATCTGACTTACACACATACAAATGAGAGAGTAAACCCAGATGCCTGTATATGTACTTTTATTATGTGAATTATTTTCAACTAGCATTTTGTTGAATCCATAATAACGTATTCTACAGTTGCAATTACATGTACATTACATGCTTAGTAAATATGTGTTATAGTTGACATGTTAAGCCTCCTTGCAGCAAATTGTATTAATTTTTCTTGTGAAATGCAGGTGTGCATTTTCTATTTGGTCCTTCGTGCTCTTGACACTGTCGGTATGACTAAATATCTCTACCGGCTAATAACAGTCATTCCTTTCTACTAAAAGAATTGAGAAAACAAACCATTTGATTTTCATGATTTAGTAATTTGGTTGATTTTTCTTTTAACCAGAGGATGATACAAGCATCGATGCTGATATCAAAGTCCCCATTCTTATTGCCTTTCATCGGCATATCTATGATTGTGACTGGCACTTTGCATGTGAGGACCAAGATTACTGCTGTTTGTCTGTTATTGTTTGTGTTACTCATCACTGCATATGCTAAGGCTGCTTTTTATTTTATCTTGAAGGTGGTACAAAGGAGTACAAAGTTCTCATGGACCAGTTCCATCATGTTGCTACTGCCTTTTTAGAGCTTAAGAAAGGGTAACTCTTAGATATAGATTTTTGATTGATTATTATTAAATTGAATGGTAGTTACAAAATTAATTATTGTTCCTATCTTTCTTCAGTTATCAGGAGGCAATAGAAGATATAACCATGAGAATGGGTGCAGGAATGGCCAAGTTTATACGTAAAGAGGTGTAAATTTTAATTATATCCAGTTGTGGTTCTTTGGTTTCTATAGTGTAGTTATTTGAATGGAAAGTGAGGTGGTTTTGGTGTATGCAGGTGGAGACAATTGATGATTATGATGAGTATTGTCATTATGTTGCGGGACTTGTTGGATTAGGATTGTCAAAGCTCTTTCATGCCTCGGGCACGGAAATATTGTTTCCGGATTCTATGTCCAACTCTATGGGTTTATTTCTTCAGGTAAGTATATCATATCATCATTTTAAGCCCATGAAATTACAATTCTTACGTTGTATGTATGTTATATAAAAATGAAGAAAACAAATATCATTCGCGATTATCTGGAGGATATAAATGAGATACCCAAGTCACGCATGTTTTGGCCTCGCGAGATATGGAGTAAATATGTGAATAAACTAGAGGACCTCAAGTATGAGGAAAACTCAGAAAAGGCCATTCAATGCCTTAATGATATGGTGACAAATGCTTTAATACATATTGAAGACTGTTTGAAGTATATGTCTGACTTGAGGGATCCAGCCATCTTTAGGTTTTGTGCTATACCACAGGTAAATTGCATACATTTCCACTTTTAGTAACATAATGTTTACCCTCTTAATACTAGTCTAATTTCAAACTTGAATACGTCCCAGATCATGGCAATTGGAACCTTAGCTTTATGCTACAATAACATTCAAGTGTTCCAGGGCGTAGTGAAGATGAGACGTGGTAATTATTATTATTTTTTAGAGTAAATTACTCTTTTAGTCCTTGTGGTTTGGTGGTTATAACGCTTTTAATCCAATAGTTTAAAAACAACCAGTTTAAGCACTATGGTTTAAAATATGTATAATCAAGTCCAAACCGTTAACTCCATCCATTTATGCCGTTAACTTTTATTTAAAAGACTAAAATACCCTTGGACTGAAATAGTTATTATAATATAAATTTATAAAATCATATGGGACCCACATGATAATATATGAATGACCTCTCTCCTCTCTTCTCCTCTTTTCTCATCTCTCTCTCTCTAGCAAACTTTATCTACCACCAAACTAACCTAGCCACCACCACCACCACCACCATCTCCGGTGAAGTCACCATAACCACCACCACAATCATATTCTTCTGCAAAGTCACCATATCCATCACCTTCATCTTCATCTTCAAGATTTCCTTACGAATTAGATCGGTTGCCCCAAATCACAGAGAAATTGAGGCCTATACCCCTCCCCCTTTTCTTCTCTTTCTTTCTTTCTCTTTCTCTCTAAAATGAGCGGATAAACAAAATGGGTGGAGGGGTCACTGATTATTAGGTGGTGGTGGTGGTGGTGGATGTTGAAGGTCAGGTAGTTTGGGGTTGAAGGGTGGGCGGTAGTGGTGGGGGTGAAGGTTCAGAGAATGGGAAGAGAGAGGGAAGATCACAAGATGATGGTTATGTGGCGAAGGCGATGGCTGAGGTAGGCAGGCAGTAGCGGTGGCCGAGGTGTACAGGCGGTGGTGGTGGCTAAGGTGGGCAGGCGGTGGCGGTGGCTGAGGTGCCCAGGTGGTGGCGGTTTAGTCCCTATTTCCCAAAAACCACCGCCAACACCTGCTTGAGCAACCATTGATACCGCCACTACACCACCTCCACCATCTTTGTTTCGTCCTCCTATCTCTTGTATATATCCAAGGTTTAGTCCTTGTTTCACATATCTTTATGCCAAAGATGGAAGTGGTTCAGATCTGAGCCAACAATGGTGGTGGTTCGATTTGTAACAATTTAAGATCGTCCAGATTTGAGCTGACGATTAGTGGCAGTGATGTGATGGTTGAAGTGATAATGGTGTGGGGTTGTTCGTGATTTGGACGAGCAAGGGTGTGTGGTATTGTAGTGACTGTGGTAAAGGTGTGGTGGTGATGTGTTTGGGTGGTAGTGGTCTGGTGGTTGATGTGACAATGTGTGGTGGTGTGACGGTGGTGCGGTGGTTTGATGAATGAGGGTGGTGGTGATGCGATTATCGCCGTGATAGTGGTGTGGGGTTGCCGGTGGATTACAATGACGGTGGTGGTGGTACGGTGGCTACAATGAAAGATTTTAGGGGTTGGGTGTGGTGGGGTGGGGGTGGGGGTGGGTAATATATATAATAAATAATTATAGTTTCTGTATTTATTTTATATTTTTATATATCAACTTACATCGAAGGGTAATCAGGTAATTTGATACCCACTTAACGGAAAATACTGACGGAGGTTAGTGACCCGGACCTAATTGAGACAAATTTTAAACCACAGTGGTTAAACCGGGCGTTTTTAAACTATTGGATGAAAAACGTTATAATCACCAAACCACAGGGACTAAAAGCGTAATTTACTCTATTTTTTATTATATATTCGTTGTCATCATTGAATGTACTTCTGAATCCTGATATGGTTTCCGTTTCTGTTAGGTCTTACTGCAAAGGTAATTGATCGGACCAAAACAATGGCAGATGTGTACCAGGCTTTTTATGATTTTTCTTCCCTGCTTAAGTCAAAGGTATAATTCACTAAATCATGTCGAATTTAATCTACTATTTTGATGGTTTTAAAAAACAAAAAATCGTATCTGTTGGGTGTCTTAGGTTGACATGAGTGATCCCAATGCTGCAACAACAATCACCAGGATTGAAGCAGCTCAGAAAATATGCAAGGACTCTGGCACCCTTAACAACAGTTTCATTCCATTGATTCCTTAATTTTATTATTCCCTTTCACAAAATCACTCTGAAAACACACATGCAAACAAATACCCTTTACAAATTTCAGCAATTTCCATCTTGAGACGTGTTTCATGGGTCATAACCCAGATGGCAGGAGTGTAACAAAGTTGTAACTTGGAAAAAAGTAAAACAGGTTGGCCAGTTAAATTCATATTTAATGTCTTTGTGTTGGTTGATAGTTAAGTACAATCCCTGCACTAATCGTTATCAAACATGTTAGACATGCCAGCCCACACAACTAGTTTATCAATATGTTAAGCAAGTCAGTGCAAAATGGACCTGTTTATTACATTGGTTAGATTGGTCAACCCTAAGCTGATTAGTTGGTTGGTGTGTGAGAATTTCCACCCGTAGTTTCATGACTTCATCTAGTTGCAATACTCAAACTTTTGATGATGTTTGAAGCTACAATCATATGTTTGACCATCATTACTAAGCAAGTTGAAGTGTTATTCTGGACACTCGGCTTCCATCCATATTTTCTAGTACTTCAACATTTTGATATTTGACATTATATTCTTTTCATCAGGAAATCTTACATAGTTAAGACCAAGCCAAGTTACAGTCCAGCTGTCGTAAGAATTCTCTATTCTTGTTATTTTTTTCCCTAAGTTGCTCTTGTGATCTCCTATATCTATTAACAATTATATGTACCATAATGTTGATGCAGATTGCATTGCTTTTCATTATAATGGCTATTCTTTATGCATATGCTTCTGCTAATCGCCAAAATAAAATCAGTAAGACTTATACTATGTTTCTTTGGCCTATATTCATGCATTGTCCTCATGAACCTAATACCCCTTTCTGCAGAAGTTACTCTGTAAGAATCATGTTCGTGGTGATCCAGAAGTGGAAAGAAAGCCGGCTTGTGAAATGTGAAGGGTATTGTTTTTTTTAGGCTGCTTGATTCTACGTATGTCTGGTGGTTGGTAGAATATTATTCTCGTAAATTGAAGTAGTTGTAACCTCATTATGTGGAATATGAACCAAAATTCATATAATAGCTTGAAATACAACCGAACACTTGCATAAACATCATTATTTTGGATTTACGTCTTTTTTATCATGAGTATATTGTAAAGTGATTGCTCTGATTGCACGAAAGAGGGTAAATTTAATTGATATAGAATATTTGAGAATGACGAGGGCTCTAATTTGTATGGGAAGGTCTACTCTCACTGGTTTCTCATAGAGGGACTATTGTTAGAGATAATCATAGTATCAAATTAAGTAATTTTACTTCGACACTCAAAAAGTAAGGTATCTAAGTAACCAATTACAGCTCGAGTGATGGAAGTCTTGAGTTTTATGGGGATGCAACTTTCAATATACTAGCAACTTGTGATGTTCCTAGGTTTTTTCTAACAGATGCATGCGATTAACAACTATACAAGATTAAACACGTCTCTAATATATATATATATATAATACTAAAAGAGTAATTTAATAGGACACTTGTAACATTTCTAGGCTTCTTAAGTTTGTTTTTCTCGTATCTCTCTTATCTTAAATAGTTAACTAAATTAAATATTAGATAATTTTAATTATTTATAAGATTAAAAGTATTTTTAATAAATGATGTTTTTAAAAAGTAAGCTTTTTGTAAACTAAAAATAATTGAAACTAGGAGTTATAATAAGAAACTTTTAAAAATGAAAATTTTAATACGATTTGTTTTGGAAAAATGGTTAAATTTTTTTGGAAAAAAACAAAATCTAAAGTTTAAAAATTAGTATTATTATTTTATTTTTTGTGGTTATCACTTATAATTATTATTCATACGTAATTTTAATCATATCTTATTTTAAAATATTATTTTATACTCATAAACTTCATTATAATTAATATTTTTTAACTCGTGTAATACATAGTTTTACTAATGTTAGTATTATATAAATAATAATCAACACTGTCTGGGTGTGGGAATGATATTCTCGGTTGATATGAATCATCTGGTACCGAATATGATGATTGAGTCAGTGATTATATTGCGGACTCATACAAACACAGAACATTGAATGCAAGAAATACTCATAAATGCTCTTTGTATTGATTGAGGTGAAAAGGTTATAATAAATGCTAGAGTTTGAGCATTAACAATAACAATACACCTTTTGAACATAAGACTAAACAATATATTCTGATTGTCTAATGTCTATCAACAGTCACCTCACATACGAGTAATTCAAATCTATTTATAGGTTGACAAGATGGCTTTTACAAAAAGACTGAAGTACCCATATACTATCATCTAGTCTAAGTACAAAAGGTCTTCATCAGCATTTGTCTTTGTTCATCTGCATTACCTAATGCGGATAGGTAATGCGGATGAGTTGATCTTCATCAGCATTTGTTTTCTTCCATCGTATTAGTGTTTGGTCATCAACATTGACAAATGCGGATGAACAAACACTTGGAGCATTTGTTGCTGAGCATCCACATTAGTTAATGCGGAAGTACAATTCCTTGTCAGCATTTGTTCGGCTGTCCGTATTTGTTAATGTGGAAGAACAAACACTTGTCAACATTTGTTCTATTAGTCATCCGTATAAAAAAATGCGAACAGCCGACACTTGTCTTCTTTTCTAGATGCAGAATCTTCATCAGCATATCTTCTTGGACTTATGGATTTTCAGCACAACAAACATCAATCCACCACTTGAATTGGTATGTATGATCCTTTCAGGATCCAACTACTCCCCTTAAGGATTATACAGCCTATTTACTCCAAGGGTTTGATGGTGGTGAGGTTGTGAGGATTTTGCTGGGTCTTATGTAGTAGGAGAGGAAACTAGTGGTTTTGCAAGTGATGGATCCAAAATGGCCTTTATCATATTAACAGAGTCATTGGCTTTAGACCTTTTCTCTATTCAGAACATGAATCTTCATCTGGCTCATAATGTGAATGGCTTCAGTGGGCAACTTCCTCAATGAGATAGGTTCCCAGATGGATACAGTTGACAACCCATATCTATGAATCAGAAGAGATCCTTCTACATCCACCTCCAGCTTCACAATGTTCCCCAGTTGCAAAAGAGTCTTCTTCTTCCTCCTTTTCTCTCTCTTGGAAATGATTCTGTTAAAAGCCATCTTTAGAATCTTTATGCACTTTAGAAAGAAGTGCATGTCTACTTCTCCCAGCCTGTTGTTCATCTCTTTGAAGTGCCTTGTGTATATGTAGTGGATATAGGATTCATTTAACAGTCTCACCTCATATCCACTAATAAGTATGATCTCAGCACCTTCTTTTCCTCCCTATCTGCTTTCAATTAGCAATTCGTATGTCTTTTCATCATAACAGACATTTGAGATTGGTTTGGAGGAGCGAGTTCCAACAACCATCTTTCTCTTTAAATATTTAGTTGGCTTCACCTTGAGCTCAGGGAATACCATTTTTCAGCTAGTTTGGTCTTTTTTTCTTCTCAAGTGGGTTAACAAAGGACCCGTCTTTCCTCATATAGATAGCCTGAGAAATTTGAAGTTGTCTGTTCTTTTGAACATCCTCAGAATATCTTCAAACTCATAACCCCTGAACATAACATTATGATTGATAAGCTCCAAATTGGCTAGTTCTTTCAAATCATGAATCTGTAGGGAGTTCACTAGAGCAAAATACTTAGTGAAAAATTGAACCAACCCTGAGATCCTTTTGATCTTGAACATGTTCCAGTCATTGTCATACTTCCAGGAAATTATCTTCCGATCAGTCTTGTCCTGTGGAGTAGACACACCTTTTATCATCTCAGCAGTGGTAAGCCGTTCTTGAAGCTTTAACTGGGTAGGCTCAGCAAACCACTTTGGATTTCTATGCATAATAGGTACCAAAGAGTCATGATCTCTATGAGTGAGCTGGATATCTTGGGCAGATACCCTGATTCTTGGTGTCTGGCTGATAATGTCTTTTTCAAGCTTTTTCAGCCTATCTTTCTTCTCATTTATCATTATAAGGATTGCAACCCTTAGAGAATTTGTATTCATGTTGCCCAGCTTTCTTTTGGTGAAACCTTGTTCAAACAGATAGTCCTTTATTTCCCTGTCAGTCATATTATAGGGATCAAGATACAGTGATTGAGGAGTTTCAGTCTGTTTGGCCTTTGATGTGAATTTAACCACTAGAGTTTTGGATGAATGAGTCTTTTCATACTCCGTCTCATACGTAGGATCCAACAACTTGTTTAGTTTTTCTTCTTTTGCTATCATTCCCTCATATGTCATCCCAAATACCTCATCAGGATCATAACCATGGTTAATTAGAAACATGGCCTTCACCATCAGGTCATCTGTTTTGGCTTTCTCCACCATATCATGTACTGAAGACTCCACCTTCACAGGACTTTCTCTATCTATTGGTTCATTAACCACATAATCACCCTCTATCTCTCCTTCTCCAAGATCAATAAATTCAACTCTTTGTTTTAGTTGTACCTCAGCCTGTTCATGGTCATCCAAAAATCCAGCTACAACTACAAAGTTGCGGGGATCATTCTTTTGATTGTTCTTCACAGGCTCTTCTTCTTCTATTGACCTTTTTCGCTTGGTTTTTTAGAAAGGTATTTTCTCTATTTGGTATAGGTTTGCAAACTTGTATCAGAGGATGTTTCTGCCATTTTAGTTTCTTTAGGCAGTTTTTCAGCCTCTTTTATATCAAGTTCAACTTGTTCCTTCTCTTTGAGCTTAGCATCATATCTTCTTTTTGTTGTTGTTCTTCACACAACTTTCTCATCAGTTCCTTTGGTTCATCAATGAGCAACACATCAGGTACCATTTGCAAGTTCAAGTCCTTTTCAATTGACACTAATAATCATAATGGGCTTAGTTGCTTGTCTATGATCTCTAATAAAATCTCAAGACCCTTGATCATGTCACTGAACTCAGACTCTTCAGTGTGTGTTTCTTCATGATCTTTACTGTTATGTACTACCATAGCCAAGCTTTGCTCTTGGGGCTTGGTTCCACTTGATTTAGGTTCTTTAGTAGGCTCTGAGAATTTCATCTTCTTATGAGGAGGGGAGTCATCATCACTCTCCCCTGAGGAACTTCTTTCACTATCATGTTCCTCCTCATCATCTTTCTTCTTGTTATTCTAAATCTCATCTTTATCACCTTCATCATCCTTCTCTTTTTCACCTTCTTGTTTTATCATAATCAACAACTCCAACTAAGCAATCCTCTTATTCAGGGATTCTATATGTTTGTGTTGTTCAGAGATTATGTTGGATTGTTCCTGCAAGAACAATATATGTCACTAACACTTGTTTTCTCTCAAACTCACTTATACTCACATGGTTATGATGAAGTGGAATCTCTCAAAGAGTTGATTATAATATACTAAGTAACTTAAGAACATAAGGAAATAATTTTCAAGGTGCTTGTATATATTACTTCTCAACTCAAAGTTTACAAAACTCTTACAAGCATTATACATGAGTTACATTGAGAAACTATATATACTATCACCTATAGCCGGTTATACTTTGATACAAGCTGGAATCCTATAACTAAAGTAGACACTACACGACTATAGTTATGGTATAATAGATAATGTCCTAACTAAGATATGGTAGTCATGAAATATCCATGACTTACCTTTTGTCACCAACTAAAGTTGGCAACTGTACTAACAAGTAAAGGTGGGCAGTGGAATAAGTATGGTCAACTACATGGACTTTTGAGAAAATGCCATTCTGTATCTCAAAGGTCTGCAACAGAGTGTCAAATGAACCATATTTATGTCCACTGGTCCATAGCAGCATCTTCCGAAGTATAAAAGGCTTTGGAAGAACTTGTTCTTTCGAAGCCAATTAACCTTCAGAGGAGACTGTTTTTTCCGTAACTTGAGGACTTCTACTTTAAAATTCTTTTTCTTTGAATTATTCTAAGTGTTGAACTTTAGAAGAGAAGACTTTGTCTTTGGAAGTTGATCTTGCACTTTATCTTTGGAAGAACTCTATTTCCTTGGAAGTTCCATACTCAGCTTCGGAAGTCATTTATAAGTTGCTGAGTGGCGGACCTATTCTCTAAAGACTAAACCTTTGATTCAAGGTTTAAGACTTTAAAAAGTAGGTCTTGAATGGTGAGTTGCATGCTTCCCTTATCTTTTTTTGAAGAATCACAAGGAGATGAGGTAACATACCTAGTATGTTCATCCATACCACCAAATGTGGTTTCTTGGCACCCTGGTTTCCCTTGCTTGAGGATGTCTCTTTCAGAGTCATCAAATGGCACGGTTTCCATAGATTTAGTCTCATAGATGGTACCACTGGCCTAAGGATCCAATGAGACTCCTTCAGTAGTGGCAGCATAATCTACATGAGTCCCCTTCATATTCGTGGGACTCACCTCAGTTGAGTTAAACTAATGTGTGCTAGAGACAAGAGGTCCCTCTAGGCTTTGTTGATCCGTTAGAGGGTATTGTGGATCAACTTCATTGCCATTAAGAGACGTAATCTCCTCATCAGTCCTGATTAAAAGGTTAGTAAAGGATAAGGAAGTTCTGCCTAATGACCCGAGACTTTGGTCGATGTCTATTGACATTGAGCCTTTGGTGGGGCTGTCCCTTTTCGACTTCTTAGGAGAGTGTTGTGGCTCATCCTAAGGGCTTTCAGTTTGGGTTTCGGGCTCAGGGAACTGAGACTGAGGAAACTCAAATCCCATATTAAGGTCAAATTAGAAGGATGGTGAGACCTCTGACTGAGTGGGAGCCTATGTTTCCACTCTAGTCTTTTTAGTTTGAATAGGAGGGGCTTGTTCAATCAGAGTAGACTGAACAAGGGTTCGTTTGGTGTATCTCTGATATGTTTGTTTGATGGGGTGAGCAGGAAGTTTAGGTAAAGTAAGGGTAGTTGCTAGTGTGGGTTCATCACCTGTGAGGTTAATAGGGATGTCACAAGGAGCCATTGGCTCAATCATACCTAGAAGAGGCTCAATGTATCTTCTAGTGAAATTGGTGGACACTCTCTCAAGATTTTGAAGATGGTTGGACTTATTTGAGGGACATGCATAGTAGCTGCATAGACAAGTTGACTCTAGTCCAACTCACAATCGATAATATGCTGAATGAACCTGGGATACATGAAGAATGTGTCCCTCTGGAGGTTCCCTATAAAGTTGGTCAGCACAAACCTCGAATAGTTGAAGCGAAGGCTTTTCACCAATCTATGAACTAGGCAGCCTAGTTCATATGGGATTTGATTCCATCCCTAGACTTATTTGACAAGCAATGGAGAACAACATGGAGCAGGGACTTTTTGTAAGAGAAGTTAAACTTGTAAATGGTAGACCTGCTCACATCTCCTCATATCCTATTTGGAGATATGTGTCATCTAGGTTTGATTTGGGGAACTCTATAGGAGCACCTTCATCGTGGAGCTCCAGATGCTCCCTGATAAGTTGTTCTTTGATGATTAACTCCTGGCCAAAAATGCTTGACCTAATAACCCTAATTCCGTTTAGGATTACAATTTGACCGTTACCCCAAAATTCTTCCATGTGATTCAAATAAACTGTGGGGTTCATAGTCAGAGCAGTGAAGTAATTAGATTGTGTAAGAAAGGAGATGATTTTTGAGAAGTCAGCATCCTAGGACAAGTCAAGGAATGCGACCTGGTTATATTGAGGGTTGAGCGCCATTGTAATGAAAGAGCAGATGAAACAAGTTTGAACGGGGTGAATTTAGGGTGAAGGAAGCTTTGGGTAGTAAATTTGGTAAAAAGATTAATATGAAGAGTCGCGATTATTTAAATGGGTGAAATGGTGGTTTTGAGAGTGGATAAGGTGAAAATATTTCCTTTGGAGGAATTTAGCTTCGGAAGATATGAAATGAATCTTCCGATGGTCAATTTATCTACGGAAAAACCCATACTTAAAAAGTTTAACCTGTTGTAATAGGGCTTAGATTGTTATGAAAAAAGACATTACATATTTCAAAAAGGATTTTCAAGGGAGATAGACTAATCAATGTGTATCACCCCAATAGCTGTAACGAGATATTTAAATCTTTGTTCATCAAAAGCTTTAGTGAACAAATCTGCATATTGTTCATTTGAATCAACTTTAATTAGTTTGAGCAGGTTCTTCTCATGAATATCTCAAATGAAATGGTACCTGATATCAATGTTCTTTATCTTGGAGTGCTTCACAAGATTTTCAGTAATTGAAATAGTACTATTGTTGTCAATGTGGATAGAAGTACTCATGAAGTTAAATCCATAGTCTAGTATCTGGTTCTGAATCCATAGTAGCTGAGCACATCAACTTGCAGCAACACTGTATTCAGCTTAAACAGTAGATGTAGAGACACAAGATTGCTTCGTGCATTGCCATGAGATGATCCTCCC